>PITA01022888.1:0-29262 GCA_004023965.1 Spilogale gracilis | reverse complement strand
TTCCTTCCTTCCTTCCTTCCTTCCTTCCTTCCTTCCTTCCTTCCTTCCTATTTTTTCTTTTTTTCTTTATTTTTATTTTTTCATTGTTACATTAGTCACCATTACAGTACCTCATTGGTTTTGGATGTAGTGTTCCATGATTCATTGTTTACATATAACACCCAGTGCTCCATGCAAACCATGCCCTCCTTAAAACCCACCACCAGACTCATCCCCTCACCCTCCTCCATTCTAAAACTTCCCATTTTTTTCCCAGAATCCATAGTCTCTCATGGTTAAACTTTAATAAGTTTTTCTTTCAAAACTCCAAATTTGCAATGGGAGAATTGAGTGAAAGGAGACTCTGCATCAGAGAGTGGGGAGCAAAGGAGTAGTAAGAGCGTGACAAGGGCAAGTCAAGGGCAGCTAGTGGAGCGATGGACCGAAAGCAGGCAGAGTCAGGAGAAGAGAGCTGGCCTCACCCCTGGCGCCTTGCCCCGCCTGGGTGTTCTAGCTGGTCTGTGTCTGTACTTGCAGTTTTCTGAAATTGTAAGTATATATGGTTTTCTTTTCTGGATACTTATTTGGTCATGGTTTTTGCATCAGCTTTCATAGCACGCTGATGATTGGAAGTCCTATTTGTCATCCTTTAAAAAACATAAATGCAGGCTCATAGCCCTTATGAAAAGAGCTACTTTATGAGATCCATTTCAATTTTACAGAAAAGCAGGGATTGTTGTCAGGGAGCTTACAAAGAACTCTTGGTATATAGTAAAGCTAGGCAAAATCTGCTCCTCCCAGACTGATGTTGGGGGGTATGTGCAAGTCACTGTCCAACAGCAGTGTGAACCTAAGCATATTCCACTTTACCTAACTAGAACTTCAGAAATGAAAGTGTAGTCATGAGGTGATGAATGGGATTTCTCTCTTTTAATGAAACATTTGGGCATGCAAAATGTGAGATGGCTCACACTCTCAGTTGGCACAGCTACAATGTTTGAGGCTTGCCTTGAGCTCCCCTGACACACTGTGGAGGTCTGGTGGATGAAAACCTTTGTGCTGAGTGAAGACGCATGATGGGAAGAGTGGTCCATAAAAAGAATACAGGAACTGGGTGAGACCCCACTACAATACTCGTAACCCAACAGGGGTGCCTCTTCCCAAGAGCCCACTGAATCGCACAGTAATCAATAGAGGACTCCTATCTTCTACTTTTTCACCTTCCTTCTGCTCCGTAACACTTTACTCTATGCTGCCTTGTCTTTGTGTCTCCACAGCAGTGCAAACTGATAGACTATAAACTTGATATTATAGTATGCCCTATTTTGCTGATATGGAAATTTAAAGGAACTTGTCCAAAATCACATATCGGGACAGAGCTAGAGAGAGCACCCAGCTCGATGCTTCCCTACCCCAGTTCTCTTTCCATGAAACTTCCTCAGATTTAGGAATGGTCAAGAAAGAAGTGGGACATCCCATCAATATTGTTGGCTTTGAAAGGGTTGTCAATGAAGCCTGGAATCAAAAGATATATTAACACAAATCAACAGCTACTTTTTAATTTTATCTTTCCCATGGAAAATATTGGCTTATTCATTTTTTTATCTCTATATTCAATACCTCTGTCTTCCACATCTTCTACCTGATGCTCTTCTCTCTCCTGCTTCTCCTCACTGGATTATTGAAAGATAATTCTATACTTAGCAGTGTTGCTTCTCGCCAGCTCCTGAATCCTCACTGTCTCACTTCCACCCCCACTCCCCAAATGCTCTCCTGAACGCAGATGACCAGTTACCTTCTGATCACCAAATTCTTCTTGTAACTACAATTTTCTGGGACTCTTTGCACATCTGTAGTGTTAGCAAATGTTATTTTTTGAAACCCCTTCCTTCCAAATATCCTGGTGATATTTCTTTACCACATCCCAGCCCAAAAGATTAACGGGGAAACACAGAGCCAAGGATGGAAATGTAGGAGTAGCAAAGGACTTTAGGAAAGGTGTCACAACATCTAAATCTCAGATTGAGCTGAAATTTGTGGGGAGAAAAATGTGGCAGGCAACACAAGAGGCTGTTGAGCAAGAAAAAAACTTGAGATGATGTTCTCATATTAACAGATGGCAGGTAGAAAGACTCAATGTCTGCCTTGCTCTGATGTGCACCAGGAGAAGTGCTGTTCAAACCATAAAATGTGGAACAAGAATTATTTTAAAAAGGGAGGAGACAAGGGCAGGAAGAAGGATAGGAGAGGGGAGACAGGGAGGGAAAGAAAGGGAGAGAAGGAAGGAAAGAAGGAAAGAAGGAAGGGAGGAAGGGAGGGAGGGAGGGAAGGGAAGGGAAGGGAAGGGAAGGGAAGGGAAGGGAAGGGAAGGGAAGGGAAGGGAAGGGAAAGGAAGGGAAAGGAAAGGGAGGAAGGAAGAAGCCTAAGAAAATAATCAGAGCCCTGATTACTTAAATTGACTTATTCTTTCAAAACCTACTATGTTCTAGTCATTATGGGAGCAAAAGAGGGGAATTTGCATAAAATAATAGTTCTGATCTCTTGCTAGTGGGGGAGAAGTCATGTTTACAACAAACTATTACACAAATTCTAAATGATAAGCAATGTAATATGGACACCATTAAATGCTATGATAATACACTGAAGGGGAAGATTTTTCCCTACAGTAATTTTTGGGAAGGCTATCACATGGTACTGGTCCCTAGACCCCAGAGGGTGATGTCTTGGGATTCAGGACAAATATTTTCCAGACATAATACCAAAATATTCCTGGATAATCTTTGAACAATTAAATTAAAGGTGTTGGAAACTAGTTATACTCCATACCCATTTTCAAAAATAGTAAATTCTAGAAATTACAGATTGAAATAAAGTAGTTTAGGCTATGGAAAGGACAGTTTGTGAGCAATCAGGAAATTACAGGGTTCAGCAGAGGCCCAGACAAATTCCACTTGCATTGGGATGGGACTGACTAATAAGGGAGTACCAGGCTGGTCTGGGCAGGCTGAGCCCATTTTAGAGGTGGCAGAACTCCAAGGGGGAAAGCAAATGTATTAATGGGAAGGCTCCAGATTTGATGAGCTTTTGAAAGTCTGGAACAAAAGAGATAAAATGTAATGGGGATCATTGTAAAATCTATATAACTTGTAAAAATTCATTTGCAACACACATAATGAGCATGATGTACTCATGGGTGTGTGAGAAAGAGAATATCAGAAAATGTCCAGTTTCTGTGATGGGCCTCATTTAATGAAGGACAATAAGAAATCACAGGTCTTTAATGGAAGAGAGTCCCAGGAAGGAATTACCTAGAAATTATGCCACCTGAGGGGTGATTGAGAAAATTAAAAACTTCAACTTGGAAAAGAGACAGGTGGCTCACAGCTGCTTGGAAAAACTCACATGGCTTGTGAATGGCTCCAGGTGTCCTCATTATGTCCAAGTAGATATTATATCAAGGATCTCAGCACAAGAGCAGAAAGGTATTTCCCACAATGAAATGTATCCCAAGGAAAAGCTGGTCCGCCTAGCAGGGACTGGCTGAGCCTGGAGAGGAAGATGACTCGACCAGTGGCGAGAGGACATGGGAACAGGAAGTCACCGTGTCAAGTGGGAAAGGCTATGCTGGACGTGGTGCAGAGGGGTGCCTGAAGTCCAGAGAACCAAAGCGCCAACTTCACCTGGGGGCATTGAGGGGCTGCACAGGACAAACTACATCTGAACGTGATGCAGCAACAAAGGAATCTTTCCAGGAGCCCCATCGTGGGGTCTGCAGAGAACACAAGAGTGAGAACCTGGGGCTGGAGGCTGACATAAGGGGCAGCAGGACAGCGAAGATCACTTGGGACCACCATGCAAGGCTCTTGGTCTGTGCTGGGTCCTATTGCAGGAGGGTCCCTGTGAGAGTTGCAAAGCACAGGTGTAATACAGTGAGGGGTGTGTTACAGATCCACCCCCCTTCCCACAGGTGCATGTCATTTAGAGGACTGACACACTGGAGGTGGAGAGGCTAAGGAGGGGGTTGCTGACTCGTCATGAGATTCGAACTGAGCAGAGAGAAAAAGCAAATGTCCCACGAGGACATGTTGAGGTGACAGATCAATAGACGTGACAGCGAGTCAGACCTAAGAGTGAGAGATGGGGCATTGTAAAGTCAGGGACATCATCGACCCCTCCCTGGAGTGCTTGGTGCCCCAGCTCATTTGAATATCTGCCCAAGACACTGTGTCAAGGAGGCAAACATTTACTGAGGGGCTGACTTGAAGAGTCTTTCATGCTCTTAAGATTTCATGATTTCATCACTCTGAAGTATTCTTCACTTGCCCCAGATTCTCTTCTCACCCCTAAACAAAAATGTGTCCCAGATTTTGTCATTTCTTTTCACTGTCCCTACATGAATATGAAGACCCGGTGCCCCAACTCAGTCCTAACATCTCTTGCAAACTGGTTTCCAAATCTGCTTTGAATGGTCTCACCTCATGACCCACAGCTTATGTTAGTATGGTTGAGTACTGCAGTAGATTTGAGGCCAAGCTCCTCGGTTCTACCCACATTGCTGCTTCCATGTCCTTCCAGACTCCTGTGCATTTGGCTTGTGTTTTCCTACAATGAGCCCTGCATATCTTCAATCTTGCCATTTCCCTGGACTTCCTACAGCCCCTCTGCTGGTCCCTTCCACACTCAGCAGGTCCTGATTCTTGAAGACACCATCCATCTGCTCTAGCGTCAAACACTCCCCACCTCTAGGCTCACTGCACTCAGTCTTCCCAGCCTCTCACCTTCGCCACCATCTCCCTGCCCCAGCCCCCATTGTACACACTCTGGAGGGATCAATGCTGGTACACAGCACCCACACCCACCCATCACCACCTATGTCCTCCTTCCACTCCTCCTCCTGGTCCAGATTATGGCCAGTAACACAAAGTCACTCCTCCTCAGTTCCTTATGCCTTAACCAAACTCAATTCACAACCACTTCTGGAAAACTCTCTCTCCACCCAAACTGACCGACTTATCACTTCATGAAGGAGCTCAAATTCCAGGGCACACTGATTTTGTGCCATGGAGCTCTCTTCCCATTGGATTCTATGCTCCCTGAGTCCCATGCTTGCCTTAAGGTGGGGATAGTCTTGGATCTTTGCAGATTGATTCAACCTGAACTAGATGACTGTGGTACTATGTGCCTGTGCCTCTGTGTGTCCCTGAGGATAGGACACAAATCCCACTCTATGTATGAATAACCTTAAGGATAGTGATGGAAAAAAAGTTTGAACCAACAGACATTGGTTATGAATTCCCCCAGAGCTGCAGGAGATTATGGAACATATCTGGGTCTCAGTTTCCTGGTTTCTGAAGGAAGGCATGGTGATGTCCAGGCAAAGACTGGCACAACCCAGATTCCTAGTGCATGTTCCATTGTGACCACAGCCCACCCCCTGTCCACTCCCAGAAGACATTCACACACAGTCCCTGGTGCCACTTGTATTGTTGAGCCCCCATAAATGTGAGTAAAACTTCACCAGCAATATTCAAACATGAACTCACAGAAGAAGTGAATTTCAATTAATAGCATTTCTGTCACAATTGCAGATGAAATCGGGAGGAAGACATAGTAACCAGACATACAGAGGGATGTGTTACAAGATGATAAACCTAGGGAAGCATGGACCGAAATGGCTCCGGGTGGCTGCCGCTGTGGACCAGATTAGCCACAGCAAAGACACCTGCTAATTGTAGATGAAGAGAACTTGCAGTTAGAGCACGCTGGTATTTGAGAGCCATCTTTACCCACGTGTTGGATGCCGAAATTCCATAGCACATAGATACGAATAAAATCATAGAACAGAAAACTGCTGACTTCAGGAACAGAAAAAGCATGATGACAATGAGCAAGATGAGGAAACCAGGTTCATTCTGAGGATGGTGGAGATTGAGTTACCTTCCAATCATGAGCTGAAGTACAGTGTGTACTCCTTAAATTTCCCCCTCTTTTTTAGATTCTTGAGCTAGCCACTGCTTGGCTGTTACATAGAGCTAATTAATCCCACTCTTTTGGCATGATACATGTATTTACTTTGCAAGTGTTAAAACATTCAGGAAGAGAAGAAACTCATATCTGCTTGGTCTTTGCAGAGAAAGACATGAACTAGGAAGTTAAAAGCTGGTTTGCTTTCTTTGCTTCACCATATGGGTGGGGTAGAAGGGAGCTGTTTCATTTCCCAGATCGAACCCATCTGTGCACAAAACCAGGGCCCCATTGTGAGGTTACCAGTGGGAGGAGTTGAAGAACTGAGCTTTGGGGGTTCACGGAAGCACCAGCCCATGGTCAGTTATCCCTGTGACTGCCCACGCCCCATCCCTCCTCGGAAATCCCATGCTGCTCTGACAGGATAATGATTGCACTTAAATGTCAGCCCCCAAAAGATGAAAGATGAAATAAAAATGCTTCAGCATTTGCATTTCTCCACTATAGAGCCAGTCACATAGCTGAATCCATTTCCAGAAAATTCTGCTCATTGAATACTACATTTAATATCAAGAATTTTTAAAAAGCAATGGGGGGGGGAGCAAGAAGAGGGCTTTTGTATTCTAAGAAAGGAAACATTCATTTTTTTGCCAGGATACAGTGTGTAAAAAGAAAACCAAATTATATTTTAAGGGAGATTAGAATTTCAAAGCAATGTCACCAAAAATGTAAAATTTTTTTCAACATCATTTTTAGACAGAATTTCTTTTGTCAGGGGTGGTAACCAAGTCTTAGTAAACAATGTCCTCAGACAAAAAATAAAGAAAATTTTTACTTTGGAATTTGAAATAAGCATCTAGACACAGTGATATTCCATTTATATAATTCTTTGATCAACCTAAGGGGCTCACAGCTCTATAAAAGTGCCTTTTTAAAGTGATCTATAGTGTCATGCATTTTAAATTTTGGTATTTTGATAACAAAAAGAGTAGAATGTATAGTACATAAATAAAGTACTTTGAAAATGCTAATTTTCTGACTACTAAAATAAAATTGGGTTTTCAAAAATTTGCAAATAAATACATTGTAAGACTTTAGCAGATGTCTGAGAATTTTTATGGTCCCAAAGTATTATGTTTTTTTGGAAATATATAGTTATTATATGTATATATGTACATATATTACAAAAATATTTATTTGAAATATATATATTTCAAAAATATATAAATATATTCTCTCATGTAGAAGAAACCAGGAATCCACTAAACATTTTGTTCTTAGTAGTAATATATGGATTTATAGTTACATTTTTAAATGGCTATTGTCATCTGACTCTGTAGAATATTTGTCATAAATGCCTAAGTGAATGTTAATGAGTTGTTTATCATGTACTAATATTAACTTTCTTTCCCCAGATGCAAAGAGTTTAGCTGAAATGCTCATGAGGTAAGAACAAAACCTATCATCTCAGATATCATGTTTAAAAGTATAATGTCCAACTGGTTTTAAAAGTTTTGAAAATAATAGTCTGAACTGGATAACACATTTTATTTTTGATGCATAAAGTCTATGCTATGTACCAAATATCCATATTATGCCTAATAGGATATATAGATAACAAATAGTATACTTGTCTATATGCCATAGGTAGTTTTCTTGTTGACCAGATTCACCCAGTGGAATGTTTCCCATTAAGCTGGGAATAAAAATGCACATTGTAAGGAAGTAGCTTTGGTTTTGTTTCTACCCAAATATACCACCTTTGAGGTTGAGTCTTCTTCTTTAACAGTCAAGTGAAAAGAAAACCAAAAATGGCTTTGGCTGTTACACAACTAATGAATCATTGAACACTATACCAAAAACTAATAGTGTACTATATGTTGGCTAATTGAATTTAAATTTTAAATAAAAGGAAATGTGTTGTGCATTATGCTCTTCTAAGGAGATGGGATGATCAAGAAAGATCCTCCTTGCCCTCAGCTTCCATGGCAACTTGACCACCCCTTCATTAGAGCACTCACCCACTTCTGGTTCAAGTATCTGTTCACTGTCTGGTCTTGGATGTCATAGCCTGATATGTCATCCTCATGTTAGAAATACCAGCACTATAGTTGATGAATGAATAGTGGCAGTTGAATAAGTAAGTGAATTTTCACAACTGTAGAAGACACCCCACTATTTTCGCTTTAATCCTTTTTTTATATTGTAATGATTAAACCAAAAGTGAAAAAGGATAATCAGAGCCTGGAAATCAGATAAGAAAAATGTCGGGGACCTTAAAGATGCTCCCATTTTAGGATGTTTACTGTAGGAGGAAAAGAGGATGGGTTACG
The DNA here is from genome assembly GCA_004023965.1 of Spilogale gracilis. Taxonomy (NCBI): domain Eukaryota; kingdom Metazoa; phylum Chordata; class Mammalia; order Carnivora; family Mephitidae; genus Spilogale; species Spilogale gracilis. Next base: position 20,986 of record PITA01022888.1, on the reverse strand, counting down.
GGGTCTCTTCTACTCCCCACGGCACCACAGATGGATTTAACGTCCTTCCTCATCTTTGCATATAAAATTGGTACAAAGATATTAGTGATATGGTCCATTGCCCATATCACTAATATCTTTGAAAGCCTAAGGCAGAGGTCAACTGCCATTGGCCCCTGGATCACACTTTCAGACATCTTCGGTCATGCTGTGTTTTAAAACTATGTGCATTGTAGTAAAGAATATGGAGGACACAGGATCACTCTGAAATATTTGGAGTGAGCAATTAAATATAAGCTCCATTTGATAAGATTAGGACTTAAGATAGATGCATGGGTAGACTTTTTTTTTTGGTAGGACAGGAAAGGGGAATGTTGATGGGAATGAAAAGACTCATACAGATCATGTTGAACTTGGGATGCTTTCCAAGTATCCTGTGAAAATGTCAAATAGATAGCTGGTAGCAGGAATCTAGACCTCAGAGGACAACTCAGAAATGCAAATTGCCTGTAAAACGTATCTTTCATAATGGTTCTTTGACCACATCTTTCTAGATCAAACTTGCATGAGGAGAATATGAAAATCTATATGAAATGCCTTGAGTCCATGCTCTTGTTTTCAAAGCAAGTATTGGGATATTTTTTGTGGTCATGTGGAAGGCATCCAGACACACATGCACCTGTGTGGAGCAAATCTGGAACAAAACATCTGGAAAAAAATTAGCCAGAGTCATTCAATTTATAGTAACTTATCTACCAAATAAACTTTCTAATGTTGACTTAAATATATGAATTCATCGATGACATTTAGACATTAAGATATTTCTTTTTTCTTTCTTTTCTTTTATTATTATGTTCAATAACATATAATACATCATTAGTTTCTGATGTAGTGTTCAGTGATTCATTAGCTGTGTATAACACTCAGTGCTCATCATGTCACTTGCCCTCCTCAGAGATTTCATATAAAATTGTGGTTTTCTGACTTCTCTTGAAAATATTCGGGCCATGCTATGCACAGTGTAGAGATAATAGCTGTCTGGAGCTCCATCAGGTGCTCCCTGTAGATTGCACATGCCTTTTGTTCTGTATAACAGGTCCCCATCCCTGTCTCTACCCCAGTCTACTTCAGTGGTTTGTGCCATAGCCTAGGTCCTGCAGAACCCCCCAGAGGCCTTCCAGCCACTTCTTTGAGCCACTCTTCAACCAGATATCATGTCTCTGCTCAAAACCCATGACACTGGAATCTGTTTTCTGACATATTCAACATTTGTTTGGTTAGAATGAGTTGGTATTAGCTTCTCTGATGTCCTAGAATGCATCCCTCCCATTTCTTATTAGCCCCAAGCGAGGCATCAAAAAGCTTCTTCTTCATTAATAGGTCAATCACTGTGGTTGAAAGAACACCTGCTGAGCAAAGCAGAAATTAATAGTGGTATTTGAGGTTAACAGTTGTGAACATGGAATTAGGAACACTCAAGCTAATAATTACTCCCACTTAAGATAGTTGAAGCAGTTTTCCTCCAGAGGGTACAGTGGTTGAAAAGAAAGAGAATTTCCAAGCTTCTCAAGTATTAGTGGGATTCATGGGATTCATGGGATTAATTTAGAAGTAAAACCAATGCTTTTAATCTTGAAGGGTCAGTTCAATCCAAGTTTGGCAGGTTAATGGGGCCAAACAACAGAAGACCCTGTCAGCTACCTGGAGATCAGGGGGCCAACCGTATGTCAAAAGTGGTCCAGAAAATCTAGGCACGTCTTATCTGTTGGTATAGAGAAGGCTACAGAACTGCTATCTTTCATCTTCGCTGCTGCTTGCATGGGAAATTGAGGTCTTAGCAGGCTGTTGCAGTGAGAATGTAGAGCTATAAGCCCATGTTGTAGACCTCATGTGGCCACCTGCTGGTTCTGTGATCTTAGGCAAGTCATTTTCCTTCTGTATGCCCTACCTTCTGCATCTAAAAATAACAATTTGCAATTTTTCCTAGTTTTGTGGTTCTGTGATCTTGGTGAAGGTAACATATTTTCCAACCATGGTCCACAAAAAAAATGTATCTGCATACTTTAGTGGGATTAGCTGTCCAAGGGCCAGGAAACCAGATGCTACTGTGGGACAAACACAGAGAGCCGGTGCCAGGGTTCCCCCCACACAGTGTCATCTCCCATCTCTCATCACTGGGCTTCGTGCTTCTGCACACTCCTCTGTTTCATCCAAGCAAATCACCCCCCCCACACACAGAGAGAGAAGAGAGACTTTACCCACCATGCCCAGATAGAAAGGATTTTCCTTTTTTATGATTATGTGAAAGTAATTTAAAGAAAAATACGAGCCAGCTAAGAGGTAAGAATAGCTTGCCGAAGCACTAGCCAATACATGGTTAATATCAAAAAACCACTATTATCAAGAGCTAGCTATAAGTGGAAAAAGGTAGAGAAGTGCTCGAACTGAGAATTTAAATAAGTTTAGCTTTTTTGATGTTCATATTTTAAGACACATTGTAAAAAAAACCCCACTGAACTATTATAATGAGTTCCTGATAGCCCTACAGTTATTCTAAACTTATGAAATGTTTCATATCATATTTGGGAAGGTGGATGATATGCAGACTTTTTCATTAGTCCCCCCCCAAAGAAAAGCTTAAGGAAATATTAAGACCTTAAGAAGTTTTAACAACTGCAAGTAATTTATTGGCTAAGCTGGGAAATAGCACACTCGGTGAATGAGGGTCAGCTCTCTGTCATTTTAATCAGATAATCAGAAGGTAAATGGATAGTGGAAAATTGTATTTCAATAATAACTAACATATTTAGCATGATCCCATGTCACAAAAAGATGCAATTTTGTTTCTACAGTGAAAACATTCAGAATCTTTGCACAAATGAGTTTTCCTCAAACAGATTTTTTCTTGGAGGGGGAGAGGGAGGTTTACTGCTATTTTAATGACCAATTGCTCTAATTTTAGAGAATTGGCCTTCCTAGAACCATAAATTATAGACTATGGCAGCCACGTTAAGAAAGTTAAGACCTAATAACCCTTTAAAATGAAAAGAGTATTACTGCTTCTGGGACCTGTCATTCACTCCCACTGTACCCCCCCCCATACAACATGATTTATTCAACAAGCTTCAACAACTACTTATTAAGCACCTACTCCAGCCACATACTGCTCTAAGATCCAGGGGCTTATAAGGGCAGAATGGAAGGAACTATACCTTGTAGAGTTCATATTCCAGTGGAAGAGACAGACCACAAACAAGATAAGTCGATTAAACATACGCTCAAGAGTATTCAGTGCAGAGGAAACAAAATTCAACAGAGGGTGGGGAGGGGAAGCATCAGCAGTACCCAGAGCTGGGCCAACCTGGCTCCACTGAAAAGACAGCACCTGCATCAAGCCCTGAAGCCAGGGAGGGAGCCAGCCACATGGCCACCAGGATAGGGGGAGGGGACACTTCCTCTAAGCAAAGGGAACAACAGTGTAAAGGGAGAGAGGAACAGTTAGCTCTTGAATCTCAAGGTTTTGGGGGCCATGTTCTTGCCTTTCTCCTGCAGTGTTCGACAGTGTGCATTCCTTCAAGGAGGAGGGGAAATTTACTTCCAGCTTTGATTGTCTTTGTTTATGAAGTTCTATCATATTCTAAGTCTTCATGCCCACTGCAGTGGGGCACAGTAGCTATTTAGCATGCTTCCTGTGTTGGTCTGATAGTGGTCCCCTTATTGTTAAGTATGGTCTGTGCTTGGGTTCATAGTGTTTAATAGAGCAGCCACTGACTGCCTCATAACTATTCATGATGAGCAGGAGGAACTAGCTCATATTTCTATTTTTGGTGCAAGGACAAGCTCAAGTCCCTAGTGGAGTTTCTAAACAGGCCTTTCAGATAGTCACAGAGGAGTAGTTCCCCATCTGTTTTTATAGAAATAGAGCTTGTCTAAACTGCAGCTCCCAAGTTACCAAAATGTTCTTCATTTTATACGAGTATTTGAATCTCTGTTTAAAACACACGCACACCAACACACACACACACACACACACACACACACACACACACACACAAAGTGAAAGTGTAGTTAAGTAAATAATTTCAAAAAACATATAGCCCATGTGAAAAATTCAGGCCAAATGTTTGAATTTGGGCTCTGCCTAATTAGTATGATCTAGCTACATAACCCAGTTACTCATCTGCAGAGCAAGAAATCTGGTTCAAGATCAAGTCCTAAGTGGGAATGACGCACCTCTCAGAAGCTATTGTTTCTGTAGGTTGTTTTGTTTATATTCAAATGAGGAAAGGGCCATTACAAAATATTCACAATATTACCACAGACTTCAACATGCAAATGTCTATAGGAGTTCTTGAGCGAACTTGACCTTCAGATTATTAACATTTCTTCAGTTACAGGGTTCAAGGGTAGATGAATCCTCATCAGCAAGAAAGGATCTAGGACTCCTGGTGAATGCTTAGTTGGGCATTTGAGATGTAGTATGGATACCCTCTTCTTGTTTTCTACTAAAAGTAACTAACACAGAGGTAAATCATCGAGTGAAGTAGAAATCTTTCTCAAAGTAGATTTTGGCTGGGTTTATGGATGCCATAGTTTATCACATTGATGAATTATTTTGAATGATTTTTGCTCCTTAGAAGTTGTTTTAATATACAATGACCCTTGAATAATTCAGGCATTAAGGGTGTTGGCCACCAACATACAGTTGAAAATCCATGTATAGCTCTTGATTTCCCCGAAACTTAACTGCTAGTAGCCTATGGTTGACCAGAAGCCTGATGCATAATGTAAACAGTCAGTTAACACATATTTTGCATATTATATGTATTATATACTGCATTCTTACAGTAAAATAAGCTAGAGAAAAGAAAATGTTATTAGGAAAATCATAAGGAAGAGAAAATATTAAGTACCAGACTGGATTTATGGAGAAAACTCCACATGTGTGTGGACTTATACAGTTCAAACCCATGTTTTTGAAACCTTCTCAATCCCTACAACTCTGTAAAGACTCCACAATCACTCCCATGATGTAGATTTCCAATAAAGCCTTTATTGACCTTTTTTGTGTTTTTGTGAAACGTGGATTGTTTTTTTTCTGTAGGTTGTAACTGAATTTGATTATCCCATGCTGTTTTACTACCTATTTTCATTTACTTCTAGAAGGCAGCTCACTCTAAGAGTAATTTTCTGCTGCACAACTTCTTACAGTAGTTGGGTTTTGTTTTTAATTCTAAAATGTGATACGAGTTAGGATAAACTAGTGTCAGGGAAGTTAACAAGGTTTATGATTTGTTACTAAAACAGAAATAAAATGACACCAGATGTAAACACAAATCCGTTAGAAACCCTACACAATGAGCAGCCAACACACGTGCTTCCTCTCTTGCCATCGCTGGAATATCTCATGTCTGACAGATAAAAGTGTTGTTGGTTTAAAAATCACTTTTTTTGTTGTTTTACTTAGCATTACACAAGAAAAGGGACATTCCAAAGGTTCTATCAATATGGAACCAATCTCTATTGACAATTTTCATTCTTCGAATCTTGCAAGTGACTGCTGAAGTTTAATATCATTTGTTTTTTTCCTTCCCCTTTCCCCCTTTTCCTTCCTTGCTTCTATTGACTCCTCCCCTCCCTACAAGGTATTCAAATAATTCCATACTAAACCCAGTTGATATACAAGCACCTGTTGACATCATGTAAGTCTGAACTGCATTTGTTCATACATCCCCTCTATTTTATCCCCAGTAAGAATACCCGGACTTCAGATACCTTGAGCAAGCAACAACAGACCTTGAGAATGCACATTGACATACCCAGAGCTCAGCTTCTGATTGAAGAGAGAGATACAATGGAGACCATTGGTAAGGTGCCTTGTTCGTGGCTTCCCACAATGTGTCTGCTACAGCTGTGCCCTCTTGGCCCAAACCCCAGTAGTTATGGGAAAGTCTTAAGTGCTACATGAGCAAAGGTAGAAGGGAGGTAATTGTTACTGAGGGTAATAATAAATACCAGCAAATGTGGAGGGGAAATTAACTTACACGTAGCTCAGAGGTCACCTGAAACGAGTTCCCCAACCTTGATCCATGCTGGATCCTTCCTGGAGAGACTATTTGTGCCTCTCCAAAGGACAAACACCTGTAATCAAATAAACCTAGAAGGGCCACACATCAAAGCCTAGAAATCTAGAAATTTTAGAAATCCATTCAGTGCCTTTTTCATCTCCAATAAGGCCTTCATTAAAGAAAACATTCAAACTCTCCTTAGCACTTAACGAACAAGTGTCTTTGCACAGACTGCCTTTTCTCCATTCCTCAGCACCCCACCGACACCCTGAATGGGTTCCTCGGCAGTGCTTTGGGAAACACCCAGAACCATGTTTCTCTTAGAGGACTTCCATATCTGGTTCGCCCAGAACCCTGATGTCTTGACTACTTCCAACCCTTTCCATTCAAAATCTGCTCTTCCACATTGCCTTCCGAAACAGGGACTTTATATTTCCATTGCAATAATGATCAGAAGAATGACTATCATTTACTGAGGGCTCTCTAATGTCATCTACTTTTATAAGCACTTTATGTGCATTATTTCATTTAACCCAGCCAATCAACATAGGAAAAAGATACTACTTTGTAACTAGGGCATCGAGAGGTTCTGCAGAACCAGGACAGGGTGCCCACCCAGCCACCAGCTTCCGTATGAATAAGCTACTTCCCAGAAGCCCTCATCTTATAAATATCACTCAGCTTTCCAGTGGCCATGGAAATAGACTGAGACAGGTTGCCCAGTCTGGCCCTTTTCAAACTTCGTTGTGTTTGTTCTGGAAGGTGTTTTCTGGCACTTGGTCCCAGGGCAACCCTAATCTGTGGTTTGGCTAAAACTACCCCACTCCTGGCACCTATGCTGGAAGCCTCCTGCCAGAAAAACAGTGGTAAATGGCCAGATTGGCAAAACATCTGCATTGTTCCTTGCCCCGTCCTGTATGATTATGTTGTGATAGAATAGCAGAGACATCTTGATTTAAAGGCTCCTAAATCCTAAGGCCTGGGCTGCTCTTGCTGGGTTTAATTTTGGCCCAGGCATAATAGCACTTGGAGAAGGTTGGTCAAGTCCAGTGTGACCCTCAATTAACCAAATTCGGTTAAATACTACCTGTGCTATCTGAGCACTCACTACTCATCCTAAAATACACAAAATTTTATTCACTAGCTCCTAGCTCACATCAGGACAAGGCACTATGCTTTGTTCCTGATCATCTTTAGCTTTCAGGAGTATAGCTGGAATCCCTTTTATTGAACTCAATTGGTTGGGCATGAAAACAAAAATTTCCTTTGAAACATCAGTTCAAAAAATCAAAATATAATTCCTTTGACCTTATAATATAGTTACAACATTCAGTAAGGGTTCCTCATCAGATTTGTTAATCATTGTCCCCATGGTGGTTAAATAGGTAGTCATTGCTAGCTTAATACCAGAGAAAGTTCTGCCCATGATTCTGTCCATAGTCACTGTCTTTCAGCAGAGATGTGTCCTATTCTTTGCAGGATCATGGATCACCAGGAGTCATTTACCTCCCAGTAATCCTTGACAGTTGGTCAATGGCATTTTCTAATTATTGGGAAATAGAAATGTGATGCTTTAAAACACTCTGGGCTCTGACTACAAGAATCCAATAGTGGAGAACCATTAACTTCTACCCAGAATGAATGGTTGGCCTCACACACTGACAGGCACCTGAAATTTCCCATTAAGAGTTTGTACCCTACTGCCGCAGATAATTGGGAGAGCTCTCTGTAGGGCTACATGTCGGAAACCAGAATATGTCAGTATTATTAGTGAAAAATGAGTATAGATGTTGGGCTCCTGATATCAGGTCCAGTTGTAAGAACCTGTTTCTGGAGAAAGCCCACCCAGTCTGGGGGAAAGCTGCAGCATGACCCCCCACGCCAAGCCATCACTCCTGCTGCCGTACCAGCCCACGCCACATCCCACACCGGGATGCCAGCAGACACCTTGGCAGTCTCTCCTCTGTTTCCCAGCCAAGAAATTTTATTCTAACTTCAAGAGGCTTTCCTCTCCTGCCAGAGCCTGAGTAATTGGATTTTGTAAGGTTCATTCTGTTCAGAGCCTTTTTTGGGTACAGAAGTCTAACTGTGTTGTTTATGACTTTCACATCCCCCTTCCCGTGTCAGGGCATGCCACAGTGTGGTCCCAGCTGACTGATAAACTCATAGGAACAGCACCCCGGGCTGCGGTGCTTGAAAACCTATGAATATATCCATACATCCTAACGGAAGCTTCCCTTGGAGTAAAAGAGCTCTTAAGGAAGTGCGGAAAGTATCACAACAAAGTAATGAAAACCTTGAGACAAGCAAATAATGACACACAGCTCAACCAACTGCTTCGTTTCCATGCACTAAAATGCTCCCCATTTATCTGAACCCAGGCTCCTGCTTCCCTAACCTTCAGAAGCCAATTGGGCTTGGAAATCTGTCAAGTGAGTCATTTGAGAAGTTAATTAAAGGATGTTCTAGAGTAATTAAAGCTCAGAAGAGGTGGGAAGGAGAGGAATGTAGTCTTTCTAACAGAGGAATCAATAAACTCTGAAGGCCTGCCCTTCTCTTCCCCTCCCCTCCCCCGAACTCCAACATTGGCCCATTTCGGGGTGAGTGGGTCAAGTGTAGACAGCTGAGGTAGGGTCTTCTATGCCTGCAAATAGAGCTGACTTTCAATGGCAGCCTGATCACTGGCTGGTGCCCACTGCTCAAGCGGAGCCTTTGCCAAACACAGAACCCCGAACACTGTTAAACAGGCAAATGCAACAACAAGCCTCCCCAAACCAGTGTTTGCTTCATGAGAAAACCCTCCCTGTGGTCACTCTCTTTCATCCATGCTCTGAAAGCCATCTCATATCTGAAAGATAATCTCCTTTTAGCATTCTGCAGTGGTTCTAACCCAGCGCTTGATTTTTTACTTGTTTCGGCTGCTTTAGATGGTGTCGTAACTGTTGTTGTAATGACGATACAAGGACCTGGGAGAGGAGGCAAGGGAGCCATGGAAAGGGGGTAACGTGTCTGGTTTCCTGTGTCCCTGCCCTTCTGCAGACGATCGCTCCACGGTGCTGTTAACGGATGCTGACTTTGGGGAGGCAGCGAAACAGAAGTCCCTGACAGTGACACACACAGTACACTACCAGTCGGTGTCACAGGCCACCGGGCCTCTGGTGGACGTGTCGGACGCACGGCCGGGAACAAGTAAGTGTCAGGTAGCAGAGACCCTGTGGGTGTTGTCAATGCCAACGGAGACACTGACGCTTGGTAGTACCCGCCAAACAGAGGTGGGGCTCACTGGCCCCCTGCCTAAGAAACAAACACGTATGAGAGTAGCTTTCAGTGGGACAGTGAGTTTTCACTGTTCGATCTGAGCTCGTATTCAAATTGTACCCGTTGAAGCCAATAATCCTTGGCAGTGATTTACTGTGAAAGTGTTAGAATTTTCAGGTCGAGGTATTTTTTTTTTTTTATTTTTTATTTGGATGACACTGGAAACGAAGAAGGTAATTAACATTAGTGAGTCTCTACTCTGTGCCAGGATTAGGATAAAAAGGTTATGTTGTGTATTCTATCTGTAAGGCAGCCCTGCAAGGAACCTACTTATAATAGGTGGGAACAGATGTGATAGCCTCTATTTTACAGATTTAAAGAAATGGATTCTCAGAGAAGTTAGGTAAACAGCCCAAAGTTCAATACACAATGCATAGTGAAGCCAGGATTGAGCTGTGGGTCTGTCTGTCCTTGGACCTTATGCTTTTCTCCTGCACATGCTGTTCGAGAAAAAATTGTAGTCCTGGCTAATCAGGGGATTATGCTTGACTTAGTTATTAACAACTGCATCCATAATGTATGGGAATTAATTAATGCAATTAAATTAAATCCCCTAATATGTATCTAGAGCTTATTAATTAGATATTCTTATTCTTTCATAATTGAAATTGTTTCTAAATCTCTTTAAAGACTGAGAAATTGATGTCCCGATTATTATCTTCTTGAAAGCTTTGATGTCTAGCTTTTACATCTCTAATCGTTCTGCAAAAATTTACATTCTCAGAGTGTTATAATTAGAAAAATAAATATTACAATGTTAAAAGCCGTTTTTCATAAGTTCTGACTCGAAAGGCATTTGTGAAATGCACCGAGCATCATGAAGGAAACCAGTTGGCTCCTAATAACATTGTAATTTGAAAACAGTTTCAAGTGTCACTGAAATTCGTTTGAAAAATTGTCCTCAAGAACATGCTAAAGAAATCTTTTATTCCCCCTTTTGTATAACCTCACCCTCTTCCTTCCCTGATGGCATTAGCACACACTGAAGACCCGAATAGACCATGGGGAGAGTTAACTTTGCCAAGGGGGTGTGGATGAGAACCTTGCTCTTAGAAACTACTTCCCAGTCCTTGACATTCTCTCCAACTACTGGCTTCCCCATTATCATTTGCCTGGTCCAGGGTCTGTATATTTCAGGACGCTGCCCTGGATGGGTTTCTGAGCCACTGATTGATATTCAGTGAGGGAAAGACTATAGCCCTGGAGGGACTGAGTGGATGGATCCTTGACCTCAGAGTTCCATGCCCAGGCAGCAAGGAAGTTGATGGCGTCATTAGCAGGAAAATAGGAAAGGGCAGAGGAAACAGAACAGGTCCCCAGGTAGTGGTTCCCAGACTCTTACACGCATCACAATCACCAAGGATATCTGTTCACAACACCCATTCCAGGGCTCCGTCCTAGAGGTTCTGATCCACCTGTCCCAGGAATCCGCACTGTAACAGACATTCTGGGTGATTCTGATGCTGGTTGTCTGAAGCCCTCTCAGAGAAATACTTTCCCAGGTGTTAAACCTGTGTGTATCCCTGTCCCTTAGCACCGTGGGACAGGACCTCTCAAGCCTGTAACACTCACAGCACGTGGCTTCTTTCTGCCCAGAAAAATGAGCAAGCATTTCCACCTCCCTTCAAGGTTGGACTGGGAGAGCAACGCACAGAGGCCAGCCATGAATAGAGGGGAGGGAATGGTTATATAGAAGCACTGTGAACCTCCAACTCCATGATCACATCCCCACCTGACTAAGGGAAATATTGATTCAATGACATCTAAAGTACCAGCAGAGATGTGAATGTCAGTCCTACGCAGAAACTAGAAACAGCAAGAGGCAAGTGGCAAGCCAGAGGCACACGAGGTGATCTATCTGGGTCTCTCACACCTGTAATGCTAGAAACATAGCTGGGGAACTGTATGGATATGTGCATTCAGACTCAAAAACATTTACTAAGATTTTACTTGACATATGGCCTAGTGATGGGGGTACAGCATGAGATGCAAAAAGACATTCATTTTGTCTTAGTGCAAAAATCAGATGCAGACAAAGAACTCAAGCATTTTTCATTTACCTAAGAGAACTAGGGAAAAATAGAAGACAATGAAGAAACAGTGAGAAAGTGAGTCAAGGGGGTAGTGGTGTGGGGGGGGCGATGGGAGAGGTTACTTTGAACATGAGTCTGGGGAGCCTGCCATTGAGGAAAAATCCGAGTCACGGCCAGGAGCTGGCCTTCCAGGCAGAGAGAATAGGAGAGAAAAACTCCTGAGGCCTGTTGGGGCAGAAGTGTCCCGGAATGCAGTGGGTGACAGGGAAGGGGGGATGGGGAGGAGTCAGAGAAAGAGCTGGCCTGGGCACCAGGCCCCCTGGGCTAGCCTCAGGAGTTTGCATCTCATGCTGGGAGTGTTGGGATACTGGGCATGGGGTTCAGCCTGAGAATCCAATCCCATCACCTTGAGGCAACCATAGCCTACAGAACACTGCTTCCTTCCTTTTTGATGAACTTCATCCAGTCGTGTTTACAAACATTGGGTAGAGCTCCTCAAATGCAAGCATCAGTCTCAAGCTCAAAAAAGAAAAGAAAAGCTATTCCTTTAGGGTTTATACAATATTCTCTATTATTAAAAGATCTTTAGGATCATTTTTTCATTAAATATTCCTCCCAGAACCACATGAGGAGGGACTAAGAACACCCCATTTTTCATTTAGAAGTGGAACCAGTGGGTGTCCGGCCCCCCCACAGATGACCCCCAGCACAAGCCCAGCTCTCTACTTGCTCCCTGGGCCTCCGAGTTCATCACGGTGCTCACGTGCTGCACCCCATCATCTCAGCCCTGTGCGGCTGGTTCTCCACACTGGGGTCGGGCACCTTTGCCCCAACGGATTTATATATATAGCCTGCTTCCTCAGCTGCAGATGGCATTATCCCTCTGTTTTAATGTTGCTAGGATGGGGCCGTCAATGCCGGGGCTCTCTAGTTTTAAGGAGAGCATCTACGATATGTTGTTTGTACACTATCATGACTTCATCATAGGAGCTATGATTTTTAGGCTTTTATTTTTTTAGTTTTCCAGACTTGCAACAAAGATTCATTATGCGGATGGGAGAAATCCCAACAACTGGCTATTGAGCTCTTCAACCAGAGGAAACAGGCTGTGTCTTCAGCTGTTTTCATCCTGTCTCTCCTGTAGGTTAGAGTACAGGAGAAAGTGGGGCATATGTGGGTGTCTGTGTCTCTGTCCCCCACCCCCAGCTCCAGCTCACTGACACACAGTAGGCACTCACAGTAAATATACTTAAATACCAATCCACTGTCAAGTTCTGAAATCAGAGAAAAGAAAGAATGTTTAGCATTTTACCTGGGCAGGCCATTTGGCCCCTCTCTTTGTTCTCCATTTCCTAAGATGTCTAATAGGCTGGAGGTCTGGATGCCAGCCAATTGGAGTGTGTAAGTATGTATCCAGTCTCTCCCGGCACACTCCATGGAGACTTACCAATGAGATCGTCACGAGAGATCTTGAATCAACTTTCTTGGGCACAAACTGTGTAAAGTTACAAAGACACATCAAGTGAAACGCATTAGACTTGACCTGGGTTTTGGGGGTCACATTTACCTGGAAGTCGTCCCTTTGTCACCATCCACCCATCTGGGCCAAGAGCGTGTATAAGCACCCCAGACGCACAGAGGGCTAGCCTGGGAATGAATAGGATGCATACCTGTTTTACCAGTCCTACCCTACAGCTGCAGCATAGGAACTCTCCAGCAACTGGTTTTGGTTTTTTTTTTTAAGATTTTATTTATTTGAGAGGGGAGAGATCATGAGCAGGAGGGAGAAGCAGACTCCCTATGGAGCAAAGGAGCCCAATGAGGGGTTTGATGCCAGGACTCTGGGATCATAACCTGAGCCAAAGGCAGATGCTTCACCAACTGAGCTACCCAGGTGCCCCTGGTCTTGATTTTGTAACAAGCATTTTTTTTCTGCCAAACCTTCTCTAAACTGAGTTTCTAGCCTGCCTAATCAACCCACCAAATCTCCCCCACCCTCTTCCAAATAAGTAGGATGAACTCAAACCCTGGCCAAGAGTTTGTCACTCAGGAATCACAAGCCAGGCCCCGAGATCTATTGGGTTCCCTCCAACATGAGTCACAGCAGCCCTATGGGTAGGTCAGGTGATAAGCCTGCTCTCCGAGATGAGGAAAGTGGGCACATCTGAGGAGCTCACTGCCAGCAAGTAGTGAACTGGGTCAAAGGCAGGAAACCTAACTCAGCCACTCTGTGCTGCTGTTAACTGGAGCAGGTGCTTCTCAGGGGACATCTGAGTCGATTTACATATAGAAATAAGGAGAGTTCCCAACATGCACTGACTCTTTTTTCATTGAGACTTTGAAAACCAGTGCACACTCCATCACCTGGAATTGCACTCCACACCCTTACTGCAGGAAGATACCTGATGTAGGCCAGGAGTGTCCCATGTATAATGAGCCTTTGGTAAATATTTGTTCCTTGTGTGATGGGAATGTTTGGGCCCCACAGCGTTCTCACCATGTGCAACCGAGGCCACAGCCCCTACAAGATAGGACAGCGAATACCAGAAAATAAAAACAGATTGATAACCAGATCATAGTACACATGACATGCTCTATAACCCTATTAGCCACAAAATCCTCTCTTATCCCGAATTCAGGATGATTAAAATAATTTGATTCAGTGGGCAGAAAAGCTTAATGTGGGTTCAGACCCAGTCTTGAAAGGCCAAGAGTTATTTGTATTACTTACCTTCTAATCTGTGAACTGTTTAGCAAGCATGATGGCTCATCACTAAGTTGTATTTATATTAGAATGATGGGGAGCTAAATAAAATGCTTTCCATGCAGGGGCAGTAAATCTCAACACTTATTTTCTTAGTATATTACCTCCTAAGGCCTATAAAGGAGGCTACCAAGTAGATTCCAAGTCAGATTTTGATCTTAGGAACTATCATACTGAAGAGTTCAGCTCAGGTACAAAACAGCTCCCAAAACCTGATTATTAAAAAAAAAAAAAAAAAAAAAGTATGTCAACCACCCCAATATTCTCCTACTGAGATAATTTCGCCTCTAGGATGCTTGCTTAGAGCAGAACAGAATTGCAGCCTGTGGTTTAGGGAAAGTAATATCATGACCTATATTTCAATGTTATCAGGCCGCTGGTAAAACTGTCCTCATCTAGATAAAAAGGATAATGAACAAAATTAACTTGAAAAGAGTTCTGGCTTTGAATAGAGGCTGACATGTACAACGTGACCATGGAATTTTCCACACAGGGTGATCTCAGTGAGAAAGGGGCTATGGTCCTGCCCCGCGATGGGTGGGCAGGTCACTGAGAAGAAACACAAGGGAGGGTTTGAGGGTTTGAGAAAATAGTGTCCTTGAAGTTGCAAGATCAAACGGATACTCACCCACCCCCACCGCCCAAGCATCCGTGCCAGGAGTAAATCTGATCCATGGCTATAGTTGCAAGAAACTTAAAGAAAAAAAATGAGAACCTTCAAAAAAATTTTTTTAAAAAATGAGAACCTCAAATCTTATGTAAGGGACAAGGTAATTTTTTGGAATTGATTCATTAGCATTTAAACAACAAGTTCCATTTATTGAGGCTTTACTTAGGAAGATACTTAGCCTCCTACCTATAAGAATATTCTTCTATCTCTTTGAGGACCTCTCTCCTAACATTTCAGCGGAGAAACACAATTATCATCCATACCTTACTGTCTGGAGAGCTTGGTGCTCGAGCCTAATACATTCACATTCTAATCAAGGCAAAAAAAATATGTATCTTCCAATAAAGTCTTTGGTGGAATTTTGCAAGTAAGGGGTGAAACGGGTCTTAAAATCAATGCCCAAAAGAATATGCACCAAGATGAAGCATTTTGATGACCGAGGAAATCTTAAAATATATTGATTTGGCTGCCATCTAAATGCTGCTCTCTGGCACTGTAGAAGGATGGGTCAGTTTCAAAGTCCAATAACTAGAATTTGTAAAGAGGAAAACCCTCCATTTATTTTTTATGGTAGCTCTATTTTTAATTTTTTGAGGAACTTTCACTGTTTTCCACAATGAAAACCCCTCCATTTAAAAAGAAAATCCTTTTACCACTTTTAAGTGTCTGCCTCTCGTGATCCAAAATGGCATTACAAAGGAGCCAGTGTCACGGGGACACTGTATTAGATACTTAGATGTCCAGGGTGGGGACATTTGTAGTGAAGAGCTGAGCAATCTCTGAACCAACCCATGGCATCTTGGTCTCCCTGTTTACCACTTAATAGCTGTGTCACTTCGTTCTGCCTCCATTGCCTCATCCATAAAGAGATGTGTGTTCATCCAGGGGACTCTGTGTACCAGAGATTGTCCTAGGCTCTGTGAATGGACCCAAGGATGAACACACTTACCCCTGCCCCCAAGAGACTTCCAGGGCCACAAAAGCACATTAGTAAGTCACTGTCACAATGCCAAGGGTTTGCTCTTTTGGTGTTGATATTTTGATCCTGCTTCATTAGTGTTGACCAATAAATATTGACTATGGTGTTGAGAGGTGGACAGGCCATTTTGAAATATAACTGTGTAAGATTCCTTTCTGAGAAGCAGAGAATTCAATGGTGGAAACTGTTCCATCTAGGACCTTATGTGGCCTTCAGGCTGGAGCCGAAGAAAAATTCATTCTAGATCACTGAGCCTTTCCCTTATTCCACAGAATTCTAGAAAAGACAGTTTTGTGATTCACTCTGGTGTCCAGCCAAAGAGCTAAGCTAAGAATTCTGTCCAGAACATTGACCTGCTGTCTTTGGTTCCAGATTTAGAGAAAATGAAACCCATCTAGTACCTGCCTCTATATGTGTAAATCTCTGTGTTTTTAAGGATGGCAGACATAAAAATCCAGACAGTAATTAACCGTGTGTTCGCTGCATTGAATGACCCATGTCTCGGACAAAGTTCAGACAATTCTGTTAAAAAGATATGTTACCATATGCAGAGGACTAAGACAGTGCTCAGACAGAAAGGTGTCATCTTTCTGGTCTAAGAACTTGCAATTAGTTGTTGAGTAAAACAGTCCTACTCAAGGAAATGAGTAAATACAAAACCACAATAACAATGTATTGTTTCCTACAGCAGCTATAACAACATATCACAAACTGGGGTGGCTAAAAAGAACAGCAATTTATTGTCTCACTGTTCTGGGGCCCAGAAATTGAAATGTAAGACATCAGCAGAGTCATGCTCCTTCTGAAATGCGTATAAAAGGGTCCTTCCTCACCTCTGCCTAGTTTCTGGTGAGTGTCGTGGAGAATCTTTGACACCCCTTGGCTTCCAGCCACAGCACCTCAACCTCTGCCTCCACTGTTCCATGGCTGTCTTCGTTCTGAGTGTCTATCTCCTGTTCTTAGAGGGGTAAACCATTCATGTTAGGTTGAAGGCCACCCTACTCCAGTCTGACTTTATCATAACTAACGAAATCTGCCATGACCCTATTTCCAAATGAGGTCACATTCTGAGGCCCTAGGGGTTAGGATATGGACATATCTTTTGAGGGGACATGATTCAACCCATAACAACACCTTAAGGTAAGAAAACTATTTTAAAAAGAGGCATGTTGGAGCATATTTGGCCAAACATGGAAGATGGTGGTTATTCTCTGGAAGTTTGATATCTGTTGAGCCACAAAATTTAAGGACCAAGAGGAAGGTTTGAGTTCATAACTCCTGAGTCCAAATATAATGCTCCCCCCACACACACACACAGGACTTTTTAAAATGTTTACATCTCACATCAATGTCTCAGACCATAAGAGAAAGGAAATGAATTCTCTGGACAGGGGCAGTCAGGAAAAGCTTCCTGAAGACATGAGTCCTGCAGGGGTTTCTTAGGGCTGGGTGGAGGGAACCACTCTCAACCTTTGATCATGACTGACCATACTCTAAGACACTAAGACATACATTATTCTTGACTCTACACAGATCCCACCACCAGGAGGAATGCAAAGGCAGGACCCACAGCAAGAAACCGCTATGCCAGCCAGTGGACCCTCAACAGACCCCACCCCACCATTTCAGCACACACTCTCACCACAGATTGGAGGCTGCCGACGCCCAGGGCTGCAGGATCAATGGACAAGGAGAGTGACAGCTACAGTGTCAGCCCCTCACAAGACACAGGTAGGAGTCTGCACGTCTCCTCCTCAACCCTGGGAAAGAGCATGGCCCACAGATAGACTTCAGGGGATCCTACTTATGCTTCTTCAAGGTCACTTTCAAATTGTTAGGCTGTTTGTATAACAAGTACCAAAACAACCATGAAGCATTGATGATGCCCATGACCCAATGATTTCTACAAAGCAGAATCAAAAGACATCTATTTTACAGGTGTCCTGGATCTCAGACTCATGGCCTTTCTCCTTTTCGTTCCTACACAACTGAGAGAAACACAGATACTTTAAAATTTTCACTCACATGATTGTAAGAATTCCTGATTATACTCTGAGGGCACATGACCCACTACCATCTCTGAGTTTAAGAGGCTACACTTAAAATTTCATGACAAGGTCATAGCACCCTCTGTAGGGAACATAGGCTGATCCTTTTGCCAATTAAACAGGGGTTGATTATTAGGTAAGTCATCTAGTCTGTGCCATCAACCTCCCAGATTTCATTTCGGAGAGAAGACAGGGTCTAAGAATAGCACCGGCTTGTCCCACCCCCCACCTTAACTTTTAAAAAGAAATTATATCTAAACCTAATAGCTGTAGGAAATTTTCATACTCATTTTCTTTTGTTCTGGCTGATATACTTTAAAAATAGTGTTTCAAAGGTGGAGTGTTACCCTGTACATTTATTTTTATGGCTGTTATTTCTCTCAGAAGAGTCTCAGAGTTCCACAGAGGTGATTCAAAACTTTTTAGTATGTAACATATAGATTCCTCTGACCAAGATGCTCCTCCTTTGGTCCTGGTGGCTCTCTGGGCCCTGTCAAAGGTGGTAGTCACAAAGGATGAGTCTGAGGGACCAGGGGCCATTCTTCCTGCCGGCCAATTTCATGCAGCGTCACAGGCTTCATTCCCAACTACCGTCATGTCCTCCTTGCCGATCTGGGGCTGGAGGAGCTGAACTGCAGAGCTCAAATCATCCACGTCAATTAAAGTACCTCTGGAACAGTCTGATTCACAAGTCAGAGCAGGGGGGGGACACTGCCATCACTGTACACCAAGTTCCCAGTTATTTTAACAAAATGCAGACTTTTTAAAAAGATTTTTCATTTATTTATTTGACAGAGAGAGAGAGAGTGAGAGAGCACAAGTAGGGGCAGAGGGAGAGGGAGAAGCAGGCTCCCTGCTGAGCAGGGATCCTGATATGGAACTCAATCCCAGGACCCTGAGATCATGATCTGAGCCAAAGTCAGGTGCCTAATGGATGGAGCCAATCAGATGCCCTGAAACACCAAGTTTTTAAGCATTGCTGATTAATGGACGCATCCCAAGCTGGGAAAAATTCAGGTGAAACCAAGTACCCTGAGCCCACTTTATTGAGGTTCTCAGTCAAAAGACCCAGACCCCTGCAGAGGGGTATAAGGATCTGGGAGAAACGGCCACAAGCCAGAGATGACCATCCAGTGGGCATGTCCATGAGGCAATAATTGATTTGCTCGCTCTGCAGATCGAGCGCGAAGCAGCATGGTCTCCACAGAAAGTGCCTCCTCCACTTACGAAGAACTGGCCAGGGCCTACGAGCACGCCAAGATGGAAGAGCAACTGAGGCATGCCAAGTTCACCATCACAGAGTGCTTCATATCAGACACATCATCTGAACAGTTGACGGCAGGGACAAATGAGTACACAGACAGTCTGACCTCCAGCACCCCTTCAGAATCGGGGATCTGCAGATTCACTGCATCTCCCCCCAAACCTCAGGATGGAGGTCGAGTGATGAACATGGCGGTTCCAAAGGCACATCGGCCAGGTGAGAAAAGCAATGCATGGGTCATTGGGTAGGAGATGCATCTTCCTGATTCACCCCCGTCTGCTATGAAAGCCAAACACCGTCCTGGTGTTTGGACTCGGGGCTCTGTTTACAGGTTGCTATGTCACGAACTACCCCAAAGCTTATGGGTTTCCAACAGCTTATTTTGTTTACAAATCTGAAATGTAGTCAAGACTTGGTGGAGACAGCTCATTTCTGCTCCAGCCGGATCACTGGGGAGGCTTACTTAGGTCCAGAGGGGCCCTTCCCAAAAGGCTCCCTCACCTGACAGCCTGGTGCTGGTTGTGTCCTTCCCAGGTGGATTTCTCCCCAATGTGTCACCAGCTTCTTCATATCATGGCAGCTCAATTCTAAAGCAGGCATCCCAACAGGCAAACAGTAGAACTAGCCGGTCTCTTAAGGCTGGGCCTGGAAAGTGACACATCGCTTCTGTCATATTCTTTTGTTCAAGCAATCAAAGAAACCAAGGAGCTCAGGTTGGAGGGAGGGAGCCCCCATTACATGATGACAGGAGGCTCAAACACAGAGGGCTTGAGTTTTAAAGCTGCTATATTGGGGAGTTTCAGGAAGAGAAAGTCTTGCCGGTGGGCTGGTGCTTGGGCCTTGGTTTCATCGAGTTACCCAAAGTGACGGTGACTGGCTGGGTCTGGTCAGCCACTGTTTGGTCTTTGCCTTGAGCGTGTGAGAGTGGACTGGCTGCTCCAATGGCAGCTCTGAGCTCGAAGGCCTACAGGGCCTGGCAGATCACAAATGAAGAGGACCGGGAGCAGGCAGAAGGGGGATGATTCATGATAGACAGTTTGAGTTCACAGACTCTCTAAAGGGAAGAGACTCCAGCATGTTCCTGCCAACTCATCTCAAGTGGAAATGGGGAGCCAGGACGAGTGACTTTCTCAAGAAAATCAGAAATCTTGGTTTCCTATGGAGAGCCACAGTTTTCAAGTGTTGGGTCAGATATCTGTAAACTGTTGTCGAGGGCAAATAATCGCATCTATATACTGAATCCAACCATGGAAGCCAGTGTTTCTTCTCAACTGAAGAATCACTTCTTCTTCACCCTGAAATAGCTGCCTATTGACTTTCCTTTGGGAACCGGCCTATCCATTCTTATTGAACCCAGTTTTATTTCCCTTTTCCCCATCTTCTGAACCATTCTACTAGTCCTATTTCAAAAATTTATCTTCGCTTTTAAATTACTGCAATTCCTTTGGGTTTTATGGCATATAGCCCAGCTGAAATGAGCCTTATAAATGCATAAAAATATATAAAATAAGAATTGTCTATCCAGCAACTACTCTTCCAAACTGAATCAAGATTCATGCCAGCATACAATAAAGAATGATGGCTTCGTTTATTCTCATTCTGTCTACCTCCTCAGGGAGAAGATGAGCTGTTATTTGTGGGTGTTTTTATTTCAAGCATTTTGTGTTGGCATTTATTTGCAAGGCAAATGCAGAAAAACATAGGATAAAAACATAAGCTCTTTGTGGCTGCTAAGCCCAAGGCAGAGGAACAGAGGAGAGGAGAAAATGTGCCTCTGGGCATGTTGTTTAACTTTGGTGGCCTTCAGTTGCCCCATCTGCAAAATGGGCATGACGTGGTATGAGACAGGTGTAGCATAATTTG
>PITA01022887.1:0-29386 GCA_004023965.1 Spilogale gracilis | reverse complement strand
GTCAGCCGTCCAGTGTAGTGACCTCTGACCTAGCACTGTGACCCGCCAGCACTCGGGGAGTGAAGGGACTAAGCAGCTGGACCCGGCGATCAGGTCAGCGATTCTCCAGAGCCTCTCCAAAGGCCGCATGAGAACACTTTACTCAAATGTTTTATTCCCAGGACAGTGAGGTTCACTTTCCCAATGGCAGTTTAAATATCTTCTTCTATTACCAGATTTTCTCCAGCAACGTGGCTTGATTTCCCCAAATGACATGACAAATCAGTCGCCTCTACTCATGGCATCGTCCCTGGTCCTTGCGGCTGTTGTCACGTAGAACTCCCCTGGCCCTTATTTGTGCCTTTCTTGTAATTATGTATGTGTTTAGCCTCTCTTTTCTATTGAAAGATTATCAACTCCTTGAGGTCAGAACTAGGGAAAATTAAAACTGGGATTTCCCCCCCTTCTGTATATGAGAAAGAGGGACTCCATGGAGCTCTCCCTGGGAGCCCAGGGTCATTTCAGAGGTCCCACTGCTCTCGAGGTGACCCCAAGCAATCTTGGGGCCCGACGCAGCCAGCAGAGCTGGTCATACACACGCGCAGCAGGAAGAGCCTTGGGCGGTGTGCTTTGGGGAATGCAAGGAATTTCACAACTTTTCCCCAAACATCCTACCTCCAATACCTGAAATTCCACCAATTAGCCATACATTCCTTCCAGTCTTTGAGGTGTTCTCTGTTGCAGCCCCATCTTGAATAGACCCTAAGTACCCCATAGCAGAAGAGCGTCACACGCTGTGACCGTGCAGTGACTTAGCACGGGCTTCACTGGCACTCGAGGGAAGCAAAGCTGACGGGAGTCGTGGCCGTGTGAGTGCCTCAGGGGCTAGGCACTGCGGCAGGGGTCTGAGAGCACGAGAATCCAGGAGCACACGGCTTGTCCGTTTGTTAACTTTTGTAAGCCCAGCACCTTTTACGGTGTCAGAACGCAGAAGGTGCTCAGCAAATGTTGGAAATGATGGGTGAATGAGTAAGAGTGAGGGGAGAAGTCCAGAAGACAAGTGTTCTCCAGGGGAAACTCAGAAGGCCAGAAAACAGATTGCCTGGGGAAAGATTGATTCCATATTCTTCTTATGTGACTTCGTAGTAGCTCGGACACCCTAAGCAGTGCTCAAGAAACTCACCGCCACTGATGTACCCTGCTCTCTGCACCCGGGCCCTGCCTGCAGAACTCAGTCTCGCCACCAGAGGGCAATAGAGACCAAATAGCAAAGATTTCTTGTGCCAACCGGGAGCTGACTGCAGGGTCCTCCAGATGCTGATGGGACCACTGAATACATCCTCCTCCTCCCGCACACTCATCAATACCAAAATCTCATCTAAGCAGCTTTGCTTCTCAGGCGTGTAATAGAGACAATAGTTAAAAAGTCATACTGTGGGGCGCCTGAGTGGCTCAGTCCGCTGTGTGCCCGCCCTGTGTGCCCGCCATGCCCCCAGAGCCTGGGACCCAGCCTCACCTGCCGCTCCCTGCGCAGCAGACAGCCTGCTTCTCCCTCTGCCTGCCACTGCCCCTCCGCTTGTGCTCTCTCTCTCTCCCTGACTAATAAATTCATGATAATAATAAAAGTCATACTGAAATCCACTCCATCAATAAAAATAGTGGCCTATGTTGGGGGACAGGAAGAAGAAAAAGAAACTTGGTACTAAGCTGACCTACTCTATTTTCCTAAACACCACTAGGGTGCTATCCCTATGGAGCCTACAGCATCCCACAGAGGATGCATATGTAAGTGATGACTAATATGCAGCGAGGACCAGTAGCTACAGGAAACCACGCAATATCTCGGAAAAGCATGCAGAGCCTTTCTCACGACTGATGCCAAGCACTAGACTATTATCCAGCGTTTGGACTCAAAACTGGGAAAGGATCTTAGATAGTCATCTGACCCCTTCATGTTAAACTGTAAAAAGGGGTTGAAAGGAGGAAAGATATATGCCCAAGTCAAGGGAAGAAGCAAAAAGGAAATATTTATTACCTACATATCGCATCCCATTGGGCATATATGGTACCACACTCATGTGACCTCTACCAGGCCAACTATACAGGGATTACAACACTGTGCTCTATTTTACTCATTCTTTCCCTCATTTATTGGGCTCTTCCTTGGACCAGAAACTATGTAAGCAATAAAAACACTGAGAATATAAGACCTAAGTTGAGTGGGACAGATAGACACAGAGATTGTCACAGTTGAGTGTAGGACCGGTTTAGCGACCTTCCAGTGCATAGTGAACGCCCCTTTCCCAGGGCAGGTCTGTCGTGTCCTCTTTGAATCCCCAGTATTTAGACGGGGACTTACTGTCCTCTGTTAATGAAGGGGCCAGCTGAACGGAGACGTAGACGGGTGGTCGGATCGGTGGGTGCGAGGATGAGCAGATGAATCGATTCTAAAGATCGTGAGTCAGAAGGGGAGAGATAAAGGACATTCGGTGAGATAGTAAGCAGGCCTGATCCGTGACCGTATTCTTATCATCTGCACAGATGTTTGGGCTCTTAGGGCATTGCGAACCGCTTTAAAGCAAAGAACCCTTCCCCATAGGCTCTCCATCCCCCACACAGCCCAGCACAATGCTAGGTGTCCTCAGTAAACGTTCGTGAGGTCAAACAGCATCTTTCCATGTGTGACGCCATTCTCTCACCTGACCCTTTAACAACTTTCAACAAAGGAGTCAGTAGGGTTCTTCCACCTTTCATGCAAAGGGGAAGAAGACAAAGCCCTAGAAAAGTGGAATGTATAGGTATCTAAAACCCCAGCTCTGGAGCAAATCAGTGAGGGAGCATGCAGCCTTTAGAAGAAACATCCCAGAGAGCTCAGCCCTGAGGACTGAGGAGAAACTCCCAGCTGTGTGTGGAGGAAAGCTCCAAGTCTCAGTCTCTATGAGCGAAAAGTGTTCACAGGCACCCTGTGTGTGAGAAGCTGGTCAGCCATGGCAAAGAGGCAGATGTGGGAGTAGGGCTCACTGCTCTACAAGAGAGAGGAAAAGAAGAGGCAGGAGTAGGAGCCCAGAGAAGGGCCTTGGTGGAGCGGCAGGTATAACCCTCCACAGCTAGCCCGGGAAGCTCAGAGCTTGTCCTCATACTGTTCTGGCCCAGCAGGGCTAAGGGTAGCGGTCACCTTGAGGGGTAGAGTTCCAGACAGACAAAGAGAGAATCACCATAAAAATAATCTCTTCCGAAGATAGAAATGGGTAACAGACACATGGAAAAATGCTCAACACCACTCGGCATCTGGGAAATCCAAATCAAAACCACAATGAGACACCGCCTCACTCCGGTCAGAAGGGCTAATATTAACAAGTCAGGAAACAGTGGATGTTGGCGAGGATGCAGGGAAAGGGGAGCCCTCCTACACTGTTGGTGGGAATGCAAGCTGGTGCAGCCACTCTGGAAAACAGCGTGGAGTTTCCTCAAAAAAGGTACAAATAGAGCTACTCTACAACCCAGCAGTTGCGCTGCTAGATATTTATCCAAGGGATACAAATATAGTGATTCGAAGGGGCACATGCTCCCCATGAATATGGTAGCCATGTCCGTAATAACCAAACTGGGGAAAGAGCCCAGATGCCCACCAACAGATGAATGGATAAAGAAGAGGTGGTGTGTGTATAAACACACACACACACACACACACACACACACACACACACACACTGTGGAATATTACTCAGACATCAGAAAGAACGAAACCTTGCCGTTTGCAATGACATGGATGGAACTAGAGGTCATTAAGCTAAGCAAAATCAACCCTCTAGGAAAGACACTGAGGGCTGCAGGAGGGGAGGTGGGTAGGGGGGATGAGATGACCAAGAGATGGACATTAAGGAAGTCACATGACGGAATGAGCCCTGGGTGTCATGTGCAACCGATGAATCACCAAATTCTACCTCTGAAACTGATACTACATTGTATGCTAATCGATCGACTTTAAATTAAAAAAAGACCTTCCCAGACCCATACACGTCTCTTTTCATGAGATCCTGCTTCACTCATCAGGACATGTAGTTCATGCCTCCTTTCCTTGAATCTTAGCCTGTCCTGTGGCTTGCTCCTACGACCAGGAAAGGTGGCTATGATGTCGTATGACTCCCTAGTTGATGTCTCACAGGGGCGTTCTGGTCCCCTTAGGTTAGAGTTCTGCCACTAGCATATGACAAGGCTGAGCTCGCCTTCTTGAGAATGAGAGACATTGGAGAGAGAGGCCTGGGTGACAGGAGGCACCGAGCACCAGGCACGTGGGTGAGGCCCTCTCAGACCACCCGGGTCCAGCACACGTCTGCAGACATAGCACCGTCCTCTGCAGAAAACGCCACGTCCGACACCGCCTATGCTCTTCCATTTCTCGTCAGATCAGACTGTGGATCCGTGGACTCGTGAGACTAGAAAGTGGTTGTTGCGGTAAGCACTACCAAGTTCCGGTAGAAAGCAAGGATTATAATAGACGTATGTGTGTTTTTGTGTCTATACATCAATGACTGAATGCTATATTCACCAACATCAGAACTAACCAAGTGAACAAAGCCTTAAGATGCTCTATTTTCAGATTTTCCTTCTGAATCCATTAATATAAAATTTGTTTGGTGTGACTGACTTTTTTCCTCTCTTTTTTTTCAGCAAGAGAAAAGAATAACCAGAATTTGGAAGAAAGTTACCTAGTTCTTTGGAAAGTCAAAGCTGTAAAGGAAGGGCCCCGTCCATAGGTTCTCCTTCCACGCACACAACGTTCCGCACTGGGAGGTCCAGGAATGGAACTGGAAACCAGGCAGTGGCTGTTTGAGGCCTGGTTTTACCACTCATTGGCTGTATTATTTTTTTTTAATAAGTGTACTCTTTGTCAATAGTTTTTTTTAAGATTTATTTATTTTAGAGAGAGAGAGGGAAAAAGGCATGAGCAAGAGGGGCAGAGGGACAGGGAGAGAGAAGCTCAAGCAGACTCCACACTGAGGATGGGCCCACACGGGACTTGATCCCATCACCATGAGATCACGACCTGAGCCAAAATCAAGAGTTGGATGCTCAACCAACTGTGCCACCCAAGTGCCCCTCACTGCCTGCATCCTGAGCATGGTCAGTCTCTTCTCTCTGCACCTCAGTTTCCCCATCTGTAAAAGGAAGTTTCACTTGATAGCCTCTATGCTTCTCTCATCAATAACATTCCTTGAGTTTCTTATGAGAATGTGTTAACTCTTTTCATTCACCCCATCACATACTCCTTTGAGTTTATAAAGAGCAGTAGATATGGTTGGGGAGTACATCTGCCCCTTTGGAAGTCAGAAATTAGGACTTAGAAAAGGGAGTTGGGACCCCTTCGTTCATACTGTAAAGCAGCAGGGAGTCAGAGAGAGAATATACACATAGCGTCTGCATTTTGAAGATCGGCTCAGACATACGTTGGGGCTCAGATCCAGAGAATCGTGTGTAATCTGTCCAGCAAACTTTGATGGGAACTCACAGGACATGAGGTTTTATAGATGATACTGAGTAGACCTCAGAAATAACTACAGAAAAAGATGACTTCATCTTGATAGAAATCTGATTGGGATGTACAAGGGTAAATCATGCCTGCTTTCTCTGCCCTCTCCTATTGCCATCATTTTTCTGATGAGGCAATGACCATTCTCCATGGAAGGTCTATCCTCCTAACCACCTTACATTGACAACGTCATTTGTTTATTTTTAAATATGAAGAAACTAAAGTTTAAAATGGTGAGGTAAATTGCCCAATGTCACAAAATTAGAAATTTCAAAGCCAGGAAATAAACCCAAATTTGTCTGACTCTAAAAGTTACATTTTCTGCCACATCATTCAGTCCCTGGCGCCATCTAAGCGTCTTCTACTTCCTGCCATGATCTTTTCCCAGAGCTAAGGCCAGGTGAGGGGGGGACTCTGTCCAGAGG
Source organism: Spilogale gracilis (assembly GCA_004023965.1). Classification (NCBI taxonomy): domain Eukaryota; kingdom Metazoa; phylum Chordata; class Mammalia; order Carnivora; family Mephitidae; genus Spilogale; species Spilogale gracilis. The sequence goes on along the minus strand of PITA01022887.1, from coordinate 23,452 downwards.
AACATATACACAGCACCCGTGTCATAGAGCTGTCATGGGAACCAAGTCGCTTCAGAACAGGGTCACAGCACCTCTCGATAGGACCTGCTTCAGATCCACCTTGGATAGAACCTGGATTAGATCTACTTCATCCTAAATACTAAGCCTCTAGAAAATTGAGATATTACATAATTCTAGTGAATAAAGAAACATGAATGCCTGCATAGTCTTGGAGCCCCTGTCTGAAGCTTCGTAAGATGTGGCTTCAGTCCCTCCTTCCAAATAAAAATCGGTCACAGATTACTACATATTAGACGCATGTGCAAGACTCTGGTCCCCAACCCAAGGGAGCTTAACCTCTGGACAACATAAAAAGACACAAAACACGTAAAGGTTGAGCTTTGTGGAACTAAACTATAGCACAACAAGAATGAGAAAATAAAGATCCTTAAGAACTAGATTTCATGCAACAAGAGAAGTTTGAGCTGAGACTTGAAGGGAAAAATGGGCCCAAAGAAGAAGGAAGAGCACTCACAACATTGGGAACAGCATGAGAAGCTTGAGTGAGAGGATGACGCAGATAGAGGTTTTATAGAGGAGAGTGAGAAAATAAACCTCTGTGAGGCCTCGGTCATAGGAGGAGGAGACGGTGAATGTCCTCACTGTGGGCTGGAAAGCCTGTGCTAGCAAAAAGGAGACGTTTGGTATGGAGGCCCATCCACCTGTCTGTGTCTCTCTAGAAGGCTGAAGCCATGCCCTCTACCCACAGCAGACAACAGGCGGACACACGCGTGTTCCTGTGAACACACACCCCCTCCTTTGTGTTCTCTCCCGTCAGAAACCAGCCTGCGAGATTGCTGTGCATTCCCAAGATAGCAGATCACCCAGGCTCTCATTCCATATCTTTGAGGTGGAAATTTACTGAAACCACAGACTTGGAACAACATAAAAGTGCATAAAACAGTCTCATCCATTCATTATGCAAAGGAATTGCTCATTTATGGAGTTTGGATTACAGTAGAGAGCTCATAAAGCAAAACGATGTGCTCTATGGAATCCCATAAGTACCAGCACGTCTTTCTTGTCGTGAAGAGCACACCTGTTGGGCTCAGTCTGCCCAATGCCGTGGTTGGCCCCCCACCTGCTGAGCAATGGCGGTCCTCAGTGCCACCCACCGCCAGGAGCGATGAGGAGGAAGGAGCGCCTGTGACGATTCTGAGATTGTAAGGGAAAGGGTCAATCAAAGAACTATTTATTCTGAGAAAAAAATACTATAAGTTTAGGCAAATATTGTCATGCTGGGGGCAAAGGACTTAGAAAGGGAGATAACACGTCGTCACTGCCTTATACACTGACCCAATCTCCTATGTGTGAGTCACAGGATTCTTGGGAACTTGGTTCCCTCGCTTAAGAAAAAATCTTGACTTTTAACTCATCTTAGTTTTTCTACATTTTATTATCTGTTTTCCTTTTACTTTACATTAAAATTGCTTCGGGGAGGGACAGGAGCCTGGGTGGTTCAGTTGTTGAGGTCTGCCTTTGGCTCAGGTTATGATCCCAGGAGCCTGGGATTGAGCCCTGCTTCGGGCTCCCTATGCAGTGGGGACAGACCTTGTCCCTCCCCCTCTGCTGCTCCCCCGTTTGTGCTCTCTCTGTCAAATAAATAAACAAAATCTTTAAAAAAAGTTGCTTTGGGGAATGATTAAGTCCCTAAAAGATCATTTCTCAAAGGATGGTCTTGTGGAATACTAGTTTATAAGAAAAAAAAAAGTTTGGTGGATAAATACGTTTGGGAAATCCAAATTCCCAAATGAAATTCACATTCCACACCATACCCCTTGGGATATATAGTCAGTGAACATTAACGTTAATGTGTTAAAGGCTCTGACAAATCTTGCAGTAATTAAATTTAAATCTGTTTAACTTTGTTTAACTTGTTATTTCTAAAATCTAAGTAATTGAGAAACTTCGTTTTATTTATTTTTGTTTTTATGTACAAAACAACTACCGTTGACCCTTGAAGAAGGCAGGGTTGAGGAGTGCTGGCCACCCTACTTCCCTGCGGTCAAAAATCTGCAAATAACTCTTAGCTCCCCCAAAACTTAAGGAATAACAGCCTACTCTCAACCAGAGCCTTAACAGTAAACAGTCGATGACACATATTTTGTATGCTCTGTGTATTTTATACTGTATTCTTACAATCAAGTCAGCTGGAGAAAAGAAAACTAATTTAAAAAGCCGTAAGAGGGGCGCCCGGGTGGCCTGGCTCTTGATTTCGGCTCAGGTCATGATCTCAGTGTTTTGAAATGGAGCCAGAAGTCAGGCTCTCGCACAGTGTGGAGCGCGCTTGTCCCTCTCCCTTCCCCTCTGCTCCTCTCCCTGCTCATGCCCACACTCTCTCTCTCTAATAAATAAATATTTTTTAAAAAAGAGCCATAACCGTAAGAGAAAATCCATTTACATATACCATACTATATATGTATATATGCATCTCTCTATATATACATAAATATACATATACTCATAAAAAAGTCTGTGTATGACTGGACCCACACAGTTCAGACCTGGATTGGTCAGGGGTCACCTGCATCATCATCCTGGAGAACAAATGTTTTACTGAATAAGTTTTGGGAGATAATGACCTTTTTGGTTTTTTTCCAGCTTCTGTCTCCAGATATAAATTTGAAAATTGTTCAGTGACTTTTCAATACCTATTTCTTGATCCTTCGGTTTTAGTGCAACCTGGTAAGTTCTGTCTTAATCCTCTTACACAGAGTTGTGTCGCTTACTCATGAAGAGGCCTGACTACCGGGTCTCTGGGCAGAACCAGGGAACTCACGAACTGCAGGTTTTCTGAGACTTCACAAGTCACATCCTGGTCCCTGAGATAAGAACAGAGTCAGAAGTCTCTGATCAGGCGCACTTAGCCACCCCTGGGTACCAAAAGAAAGGCATGTTAGAGTGCCCTGTGTCGTATGTCAGAAAGCAACGGTGCCTGGAAACCACCCAAAAGCCCCTCAGCAAGCACATGGGTAGATAAATGTAGGTCATCCACACAAAGGACCAGGGCTACCCAGTCAATCAATGGAATAAACTATGATACAGGTATGCCATGAGTGAAACTCAACATCATTATGTTGAGTGAAAAAAGAGGACATACTGTATGATTCATACATATAAAATTCTAGAAAATTCCTATGATCTATAGTGACAGAAAGCAGATCAAGGGTTGCCTGGGGATAGGAATAAAGGGAGGGAGGGTTGCAAAGAAACACCAGGACATTTTGGAGAGTAGATGGTGGAAGTGTTGATCTCTTTCTCTAATATTTTTGTTTATTTATTCGAGAGAGAGAGAGTGTGTGCACCAGAAGGGGAGGGCGGAGAACCGAAGCAGGCCTTCTGCTGCGTGCAGTCACATGCGGGCCGGGTCTCAGGGCTGTGAGGTCTCGACCTGGACCGAAACCAGCACAACACCACCAGTTCCCCAGAAATGTTTGATATCTTGACTTTGGTGATGGTTCCTGGGTGTATACATACGGCAAGACTCATAACAACTATATACTTACAGATGTGCAGTTTATTGCACAAGAGTTGTAAAAATAAATGAAATAAAATATATAACAAATTAAATTTTTTTCTCTAGGAAAAAAATTAACACAATGAGAAATCTATGCCTGGATTGCCTCTAATTAATGTCTTTAGTCACCAACGATTTTTAGATAATCAAAGCTGGTAAGAAAGTGAATGAATGAGTTTAGGACCCCTACGGGCTTCATTTCGAGACACTGCCTTTTACATTCCTTTGTAGGCCGCAAAGACAAAAGTAACTCGGTCTTTCAGTAGTCTCTTACCCATGGAAGAGACTTTGAAAGAATTTCATCTGGTTCCTAGAAATTTCCAAGACACAGAAGAAGGGGTCTGTCTGTTGGCCCGTCTTTGATAGCAATAGCGAAGTTTTGCCAGAGCTCGTGTGACCTAGGGGAATGAACTGAGCTGATGGTTCCAGTCCAGACTTAGCTCACCTTCCCTGCCTGTACGTCTTGGGTGGGGTCATTTTTTTCTCTGTGTGCCTTTGGAGAATCAGATACTTCACAGATGTAACAGATTTAAAAGATTAAAAAGATAGCTCACCTTAGTGGAAACTAAGGCAGGAAAAGAATTTCTTCATTCCTAAAATTAAAAGGTAGGAAAGTTCCTTCTTATCTGACACTTTATGATTCTTTGAGTTTTTCTCTGCAAGGAATAATGGCACCGGGAGCATTCTAGATATGTGGATGAGTTTGAGGAAGGGGGGAGATGAATGGTGACAGAAAGAGGAATTAGCCATATGGAGTGTTAAAAGTCTGGTCTTCATAGCCAGGCAGACCTTCGCTTCTCCCCTGAATGGTGACAAGTCGTGCTGAGTCATTCACAGATCTGCATCTCCTCTGCAAACTAGAGTCATTACTACCACACAGTTATTCGCAAAAGTAAAAAAAAAAAAAAGAAAGTTTATAGAAATACCCAGCACAATGCGTATCTAGGGGGAAATGTCAATTTCTTCTCTGTCTTCCAGAGACAAGTAGCCCAACAATATTTGGGTGGGAAGAGGTCGATAAGCTTACCAGCAACTCCTGCTCCTAGGTGTCCCACGTCCTCAGAACTGAGTCGGCGACAAGACCTCAGCCCTCCTCAGACTATGAGGACCCTAGCTTTCTATCTTTGTTTCAATCAGTGAAGGCATTTTGCCCTGTTGACTCACTTCCTCTCGGGGGAGCGCGCACCTTAGCAGGGCTTTCTTCCCCAGCCACGAGGCTCTTTCCTTCAATGCTGCTCTCCAGGCTCTGCGGAGCTGTTTCTGGTATTTGACTTCAGAGGACCGCCACTTCCACTCCACCTTGTTTCCTTTCTTTCTTTCCCTTCTTCACTCTTTAAGGGACAGCCCACATCTAAGACACCTCTGGAGATCAGGATGATGAAAGCAGGTGGACCATGTCAACTGAGGGGACAGGGCTTTGTGTGTCCCAACAAGTTAAGTCTACAAGGACTTGAAAACATTGAAGATGGTGTCAGTCTCCTATGGCTGTTCTCATAAAGTACATAGACTGAGTACTTTTCTTGTGGTGCTTTAAATAACAGGACATTTTCCTCCTGCATAGTTCTGGAAGCCAGGAATTCAAACTCATACTGCCAGCGGGACCTCTCCTCTCTGACACCTTGAGGGAGGGTACTCCCTTGCCCCTCCAGAGTCTGATGGTTGCAGCCATCCTTGGTGTTCCTTGGCTGGGGACATACCCCTCCGATCTGTGCTTCTGCCACCATACGGGATGGCATTCTCCCTATGCACCTCTCAGTCCCTGAGTCTCTGTGACCTTTCTCGCTTGCAAAGACCAGTTTTCCTGGATTGGGATTAACCTAATCCAGTTTGAACTCATTTTAATATCACCTGCAAAGAACCTGTTTCCAAAAAAGTTTACGTTCTGGGGTCTGGATAGACATTAATTTGGAGGAGACACTATTCAACCCAATATAACAACCTGAATGCCCAATCCAATGAAGAAACTAAATCCTAGAGACTAAAGCAATTTAGCCCAGATTATATGGCCAATTAATCCGTGGCAGAAATAAAACTGGAGCTCAGGCCTTTTGCTCCCGTACCCAGGGTGATTTCTAAAGCACCAGCACATGTCTCCAAGGGGCACCAGTTTGGCTCCAAGCTCAGGGTGGGGAAAAGCAATGATTTAATTTGGGAGGCTTCCCGTGTGAATTAGGCTTATTATAATATGTCAGTATGGGGTAGGCTTTAGCTGCATGGTCTCTAATCTCTGTGACAATAGATAATGTCCTCAGAGAGCCTACTATTGGCCAGCCACTATATTTAGCCCTTAAACATGTATTAACTTATTTAATCTTCCTGAGAGCTGAGGTCTGTGTGAATCCATCGTCCATGCCCTTCCTCTAGTACCCAATCGCCTTAAATGAGAACTTGAAAATGGCACTTTAGACAATCCCTTCCCACCCCACTAAATGCCTATGAATGATTTAAGTTCAGTGGAATTTGAAAATGTCCACCGAGGCTGAGAATGAGGATACCACAAAGGACAGTTTTCTATCCAAAAGCCAGCGGCAAGACAATTATCTGAGAACCTCCCAAAGCCAAATCTTTCAATGTGCCTGTAGATTGAGACAAGGAATGGCCAATGAAGCCCATCCCAGCTGATTGCTGTGGTTTCTGGCCAAGGGACTGACAAATGTGTATCAGCAACCTCTGCCGGTCAGATGCAGATGTGGAACACATCTCCCCGGCACGATGCTGTCCTAAAATAAGTGGAGGCAGACAAGAGGAGAGCAGCTCAGATCATCACTGCAAACTGCTCAGGTCTTAAGTACTTCTGAGGGACTGTGGGTAGTGATTAATGATTATCCAGTGGCATCAATAAAACCAGGGAAAGAACTCCGCAGGATGCGCTGACTGTCTGAGAGAGAATGCAAAAAGAGGGGAAGGCCATCTCTTCCTGGGCGTTAGGGGTGGAAAGTGCTTGTGGCTGCCACAGAGGATTTTCAAAGGCACTGGAGTTTTCTTTGCCGCAGCCACTCCCTTCGTAATGATAGCTCTTATTTGAGGGAAAGCATATGTGAAGGGCTTGGGCTCCGAAGAGAAGACTTATTTTAAGATCACAGCCTGGGTGCTGAACCAGGTTTTTAGAGAAGCCTGAACATACTCCTACTTCTCGGTATTTGGTGCCATTAAGAAAGCAGAAGTGCTTCTGTCCTTTGTAAGGCCACTGAGGAAGCGGCAAATACCACCGTCCCACAGTGTGCCTTTGGACAAGCCCTTTCACGTACTGCACCTGACAGTCCTCACTTCTCAAGTTAGGGTGACAGCCTTTCCTTCTCTGGGGGCTATTATGAGACTTAAATAGGACGACATACACAGGAACACTTTGAAAAGCACAGTTTTGGCAGAGAGGACAGAAAGTGCTGATGAGTAAGCCAAGAGGGGCCACCTAGTAACCAGCCCTGGGAAGCTGGGAAAGTCATCGTAAAACTCCAACAGCGTGTTACAGCCTGGGTTCGTGGAGTTTTTGCAATCTACCCAAAGGAGTGAACCTAAAGACCCAGAAAGATGCCCAAGGAAACAGTAACGTTTGCACATGACTTCAGAAGTTTCCTGGCCTTTCTAGGGCTATCTGGGGGTCTCCAGCAAGTCCCTGAGCCCCAGACTAAAAATCCCCGCTCCCAGGACCAGCAACATGACAATAGTAGCCCCGACTTGGGTTAGTATACCCTGAGAAAGAATGTCACGGTGTCACCTGGGACAATCCCTAGCACACTGAAAGTGAGGAAACAGTTCTTCTATTCGTCAGGATCATCACGAGAGCGGGACTGCGCCTGGTCTGTTTCTCAAGCGGTATTTAAAGGAAACCTGCCACACATTTCTAAGCACGTGCTACGACTTAGCTTGTTCTACAATGTATCCTTCCATATGTGCCCGTCTACTCCCGTCTTTCAGAGGTTCATCAGAATTTCTGGGCACAGAGGGCCACCCCCCTGTTTTCAGCACAGGTGCGGATCGAGTTCCTCTGTGTAGCTCCGCTGTTGTTTCAGTGGGATTGGGAAGCAGGGGAGACAAGCATGGACACTGAGCCAGAAGCTGCTCATTACTTCCAGGTGACATCAGTCTCTGCAGTCTCACCCCTGGAAGGCCTTATGGGAGGCGCTCCGCTGGCTTGCTTCTGCAGGGTCTTGTCAGGCCATCCACCTAACTGACCCGTCCTGAGCCCCTGGATGCCGGCATCCGCACGAGGGACCTTCCCAGCATCCTGAGCCAGGGAAGGAGCGGGAGCAGGGCAGCGGCAGCCAGACCCCAGCCGCTGTAACTGGAGCAGGAATGTCTGGGCATCGCAGGGGACCGCTCCCAGGAGTGTGCGTGTGCCGCTGTGGCTGAGGTCGCGGTGCACTCCCGGAGAGACTACGTGGCCTCTGCTATTTGGGCAGCTGTGAGCATCCGTTTGATATCCAGGTACGTGGGTCTGCACCGGAGACTCGGGACAGAGCGGAAGTGTAGACGGCAGACTCCTGAAGTACTCACGAGCTGCATGGTGTGGCGCAGATCCCCTGACGTGCTTGTGCCTCAGCACTGACTGTACAGTAGGGGCAATATTTACTTCCTGTTGCTGCTATGAAAACCGAGTGGGCTGATACTTATAGAGTGCTTAGGACAATGCCTAGTAATCCCAGTGAGCGCCAACGAGTGCAAGTGATTGGAGGATGGGGGTAAAGGAGTATTACAGACGGTGTGGTCGTGATTCCCCCAACTTCATGTGTGGGAGCATTGACCCCCAATACGATGCAGATCGAGAGATTTGGAGGCAGGGCTTTGGGGAGACAATCAGGTCTGAATTAGGTCCTGAGGGTGGAACCCCCATGATGGAGTTACTGTCCATGTAAGAGGAAGAGAGACCAGAGCTCTCTCTTCCCACCACGTGGGGACACAGTGAAAAGACAGTTATCCACAAGCCGAGGTGAGAGCCCTTACTGGGACAGAATCTGCAGGATGCTTGACCTTGGACTTCCCAGCCTCCAGCACAGTGAGAAATAAAAACCTGGTATTTAAACCACACATTGCATGGCATTTTGTTATAACAGCCCAAGCTGACCTATACAGGGAGTGTGACAGAGCTCTCTAGAGAAAGAAAAGCAACAGGATATGAGTGCGCGTGAGTGTGTGTGTGTGTGCAGACATGCCATCTTATTGTGCTTTGCTTTATTGTACTTGCCAGATAATTGTGTTTTCTTATAGACTGAAGGGTCAGGACCATAGTGGAGGTAACTTCAGGTGTGGTGGAAATAGCCAAGGGATAGAACGGAAAGCGGTGCCTGAAGATGGGCGGGATTGCCACAACCTCACGATCAGATCTGAGCACATGAGCATAGAAATTGTTGTTTTGTTCAGTTTTGTGTTTGAGATGGAATCTACTCCTGGTGAAGATTCTGTGAAGATTGTCGAAATGACAACAAAAGGTCTAGAACATTGCACAAATGTATTTGATAAAGCGGCAGCAGAGTTGGAGAGAGCTGTCAGACATGCTACAGAGAATCAGTCATGAAGGGGAGACTCAGTGACTCGATCAGCCTGTCAGTTTCACCAGTGTCTTTATTTTAGGAAATTGCCAGAGCCACCCCAACGCCCAGCAACCACCAACCTGGTCATCAAGCGGCCACCTGACATCAAGGTCGGACCCTCCAGCAGCAGAAGATTGTGACTTGCTGGAATCTCAGATGATGGTGATCATTTTTTGATTAAAGTCTGTAATTGTTTTTTGGATATAATGCTATTGCACACTTAGCAGACTATGGTATTGTCTAAACATGACTTTTATATACCCTGGGAAACCAAAGAATTAATTTGACTGGTTTTATTGTGATTCTTACTTTATTGTGGTGGTCTGGAACTGAATCTATGATATCTCTTGAATACAGGTTTACCTGTATTTAAAAACTGATGTATGTAATTGTGGGGGCTGGCAAGTCTAAAATCCATCGGCTAGGACAGTAGGCCAGAGACCTAGGAAAAAGCTGATGTTGCAGCTCAAGTCCAAAATCAGTCCAGAGGCAGAATTCCCTCTTCCTGGGGGGACCTCAGTCTGCTTTTTCTTAAGGACCTTGACGGAATGAGACCTTCCACACCATGGGAGGTAATATGTTTTATTCAAAGTCTACTGATTTAAATGTTAATCTTATCTAAAAACGATCTGCACAGTAACATCTAGACTGCTTACTGACCAACTGTCTAGGTTCTATTGGCCTCCCCAGGTTGACACATATTAGCACTAGAATCAGCCATCACCGGGGTGACTAAAGATAATGGGTGGGTGTACATGTGCACATCTGGGTGCACTCCCTCCATGGCAGACTGCACACATACCATATATTTAAAACGCCACAGAAGCCGAGGCTGTCTCTGGAGCAGGGGGCTCCTCTCCCTAGATTCGCTGAAAGTAATTGCAGGAGCTTATGTGGACCCATGTCATTAACACACTCGAGCACTAGCTGTCAATGAAAGCCAGAGAGCAGAGGTCTGCTCTGGGGGCAAGTGTAGTCTCAGAGCCCTGTGCCTTGGACAGTGTCCAGGAGGCTGCCCCTTAGGCCTCCCAATAATTGTATTCTGCTTGCTGATTTGCCTACATTATCTCCTTTGGTTTGCATGGCCACCACAGAGGAGGCTGGGTAGGGATTCTAATGCCCATTTCACAAAGGCATGTATAAAACTAGAGACTACCAACAAATAAGGACAGAGTCTAAATTAGACCTTCACTTTTCTGGCCTTTACTTCAAGGCATGTTTTTACTACATCAAATGGACCTCCAAGTCTACAAATGGGCTCAGCCTGTGATGTCAGGGGGAGGGAACCAAAGGAATTAAGAGGAAGCAGACAGTGTTATTATCTCAAGTAAGTCAGTTCACCCATCTGAGCCTTAATTTCTTTATGTATAAAATGACACAACTAGATTATAAGTTCTTGAAGGATGGAAACCTTGCATTTCCCTCCTAATATACCCCTGCCCAGTGTGTTACATGGTGAGCATTCAGTAAATGCTTGTTTAATAGCAGGGTTGGCAAGAAACTGTATTGGTTTGCTAGGGCTGCCATAACAAAGCACCATAGATTAGGCACCTTCAACAACAGAGATTTACTTTCTCCTAATTCCGGAGCATGGAAGTCCAAGATCAAGATTGGTTTCTTCTGGCTCTTCTCCTTGGCTTATAGGTGGCTGTCTTCTCCCTGTGTCCTCACATGGTCTTCCCTTTACGTATGTCTGTATCCTAATCTCCTCTTCCCATAAGAACACCAGCCATAATGGATTAGGTCCCTGCTTAACGGTCTCGTCTTACTTACCCAGTTAAATTCTAAATACAGTCACACTCTGAGGTACTCGTAGGAGTTGGGTCTTCAACCTAGAAATTAGGGGGTAGGGGAATAAATTAACTCAAATCGGGGGCTTCTTAGTCTCTAGACTCATTCTAGCTCTGACATTCAGCTTTTCTGATGGTGAATCAGGAAATTTGGCTAGGCCTTCCTCCCACTAATAAACAGTTTCCAGTAAAAGTGACATGTTAAACTCAATGATAAGAGAACAAAGAATCTGATTTTTTACATTGGCCAAAGTCCTTAACAGACCTCTCATAAAAGAAAGTATACAGATAGCCAAAAAGCATATGAAACGATGTTCAAGGAAATGCAAACTTCAACAATAGTGAGACACTACTACACACCCATTAGAATGGCCAAAATCTGGAAACCCAACAACATCAAATGTTGACAAAGATATAGAGAGCAATGGAAACTCTCAGTCATTGCTGGTAGGAATGCAAAATTGTACAACCCCTTTGGAAGAGAGCTTAGTGATTTTTGACAAAACAAAACATACTCTTAAATAGTCCAAAGGAGTTATATCCACACAAAAACGTGCACATGGGTGTTTATAGAAGCTTTATTTTATAGCTGTCAACACTTGGATGCAACGAAGATGCCCTTTGGTAGGTGAAAGGATAACTAAAGTGTGGTATATCAACACTTTAGTAGTATTTAGTGCTAAAAAGAAATGAGCTATCAAGTCATGAAAAGATATGGAAGAAACTTAAATGCATATTACTACATGAAAGAAGCCAATCTGAAAAGGCTACATGCTGTATTTCAACTAGATGACATTCTAGAAAAGGCAACACTATAGAGACAGTAAGAGATGAGCGATTGCCAGCAGTTGGGTGGAGAGAAGGAGGAGTAGGCAGGGCATAGAGGATTATTAAGGCAGTGAAAAGCTCTGTGTGACGTAATAATAGTGGATGCATGTCACTACACATCTGTCCAAACCACAGAACATAAACGCAAAGACTGAACCCCACCGCAAACAACGGACTTTGGTGATTATGATTTGTCAGAATTTGAACCATCAATCGTCAACAAACACAACTTTCTGGTAGAGGATGTTGATTAATGGGAGAGCTTATGCATGTGTTGGGGAAAGGAGTGTAGGGAAGATCTCTGTAACTTCCTCTTAATTTTTCTGTGAACTTAAACTCCTCTAAAAATATATTATTTAACAATATATTTTTTAAAAAAGACAACACTCTATTGTTTGTATGATCAGCCTGGAAATGGGCAAAATCGGCAGGGGGGGGGGGATGAGTGCGTAGTCCAGCGATGTTTTGCCTCCAGCAAGAAATCATGTCAATTAGCCAAACAGAACATTCAAGCCTTGAGAAAATAACGTGGGGAAAGTGTTCAAAATAATCTACTATTAGTAGTAAGAGAACAACACTATTCAAGGTATTTAAATATTTTAAGATCATGTAAAACAATGTGTTTGAAGCTTATCATTTCTCAAATACAAATCTTTAAAGATGAGCATGTCAGGGCATTGTAGAGCTTTATCAGTGTCCATCTCTAGACATGGTTGGATCAGGACTCAGATGCCTTGACTCGGTGGTGCATTCATGCAATGGATTCCCCTCAACAATAAAAGGGTGTGAATCATCAATAAATGCAATTACGTGATGAATCGCAAAGCAATATGCTGTTTACAACCAGTAGCGGTCATGCAAAAACTAAGGACTGTCCATTTGATGCAGACACAATAGATGCTGCAGATACAAAATTTCTTAAAAATCAAATGGATATAGTGTTTGCTTTTTGAAATTGTAAAATGTTTTCTAAAACTAAAATAGTTGCATTACTAAAGTGATATGCTGAGAGGAGCTGACCAAAAAAAGTATTTGCTGCATGATTCCATTTACACAAAATCTAGAAAACGCCAACAAACCTAGAGTGAGGGAAAGAAGACGAGTGGTGTCTGGGCAAGTGGGTATAGACAGAGAGAGGAGGGCAGCTTACCAAGGACACGAGGAAGGTTTTGGGGATCATCTGCAAATCTCCCATCGTGGGCATGGTCACTATCTTGAGTTTGGTGATGGTTTCACAGGTATATACATTTGTCAAAGAATAGACTATAAACACGAGTTGTTTACTGTATATGAAGTATACCTCAATAGAGCCATTACAAGTAGTGCTGGAGACATGGCAACAATTTATCTTACAACCTCAGGCCTACAGAGAGATTACCAAGGAGATGGGAGACAGTTTGCCTATAGATTCCTGAGAGGTTCCAGACACCCGGAAGCCATGGTGAGAGAAGATGGTGGAAACAAGGGGGATGGATGAAAGTTTCCACAGAGAACATGTGGACCCCTGGGTCCCTGCCCCACCTCGTGCACCGTGGTGCTTGCTCCTCCAAGATTAGACTAAGGATAACATGAGTTACCCTCAAGTTCCTGGACTCAGGTGTCTGAACTGAGGGAAATTCATGAGAACTGTCTTTAAAGCTGGGTAAAACCACATTGTCCATCTGTGTAGTCCATCAGGACTTCCTCATCTTTAAGTAGTTTTGACAAAAGGAGGCCCAGAGGACCACAATGAAACCTGGCTGGCAGACTCCACTTCTGGAAGGAGAGCATCCCCCACTGTCCTGCAGGAAGGGCAGGGCTCTCTCCAAGGCCTGTTCGGGATACTGGCTGTGTGTCTCCTGGGCCTCCGGTCCAATGTCCACTGTCATCTCCCCTGAAACATTGCCAACCAGCTGCTCAAGGCGCAAGAGAGGGCAGGAGCATGGGCGTTCCATCAGCCCTACTAGTTCAAGTAGAGATTGCAGCCTTGCCCGAGAGCAAGTTTCTTAACCTGTGTGTTCTGTGTCGTCATCAGAAGCAGAAACAATATCTAGCCACAAGGCTTTGGTGGTCTCATCACTTAGAACATTGCCTATACCCTGGAAGGATCTATAATCATCAGCATTTTTGTCTTATTTGGGGACATGTCTCCATATTCCTTTCATTTTCCTTCTGGTTTAACTACATTTTCTCTTTCAGATCTTCAGACTATGGGGTCTCTTCATGTCTGTCTCCAGGTCAGCACAGCTTCTGAGTTTCAGTCTGGGCTCATTCCACCTCCTGAGCTCCATCAAAATATCTTCCCAAGAAGTTGGCCGGAGATCCTCCAGGACTTGACTTTCCCCTCTCTGTTCCTCTTCTACATCTCCCCCAGGCCTGCTAGGTGCTCGCATCTCCAAAGCCCCCACGCACACCTCCAAGCTCAGAGACCCCAAGCACACATTTTCCCCGCTAGGTCCCCAGGGTCTGGGCGAACTTCTCAGCTTCCTATCCTTCATCAGACACTCATTAGTACAGCTAGTGTCTGATTATATTTTGATTACTTCTGTTTGTTATTTTAGATCATTTATTGGTTAGTTTTAATACACAGGATTCAGAAGAAGGTCTTTGCTTTCATGAAATTGACTATTATTTGTAAATTAGAAACCGTTGCTGTCAAATATACAGATCCGAACGTGTGTACACGATGTTACCTGATACTTTAAGGAGGAGCTTGAGCGACAGTTAAGGGCCTGAGGGACTGCCTTTTATGAAGGTGTGAACCACCTGTGTCTAGCAAGCCCCACCCCCTGAAGTGTCTGCAACCTAGGATGCGGAGATGTGTGGGAAGGGAGGAGAAGACATACTTGACAGACTCCACGCAAACTTTCCCTCAGCCCTCACCTACCCGCAGTTTTTTCGTGATTGCACAAGATTGCTAATTATTTGGATGTGAGAGGGAGAGGCAGACTAGTGCAGGGCAGGTGAGTAGGTGCTGATGTCGTATTGCCTGGGTTCGATCCTGGTTCTGCTGCCTAACGGCTCCGGACTTCAGGTAAGCACTTCTCTGGCCCTCAGTCCTCTCATCTGCAAAATAGTGTCATTGATCATATCTCTCAAAGTTGTTATAGAGAGCACGTGGGATCATCCTCACTCTGCTATAGGAGCTGTTTTATCTACTCCACCCTTTTTTTTTTTTTTTTTTTTTTAGAGACTGAGAGAGGAAAATAGATCCCTCACCCAGCATTGAAGGGGCAATTGTAGCCGGGGACTAAATCCAAACCTCCAGACTTCCCTCTACTAGCACGTTCTTGGTCCTGAGCACACTCTATTAAAATGCAAATGTTCCCCAGGAGGCTTAGCTCCAAGTCATTAGCACCTGAATGTTAGTGATGTGCATTGTGTTAACATCTTTTTATTTTTTTTAATTGAGCTCAGTCTGGTTAGAAAACGGTCTAGAAAGCGGTGGGGAGGGGCGGACTTCACGCCAGTGATCTTGGCAGCTCTTCTCACACTACATGTTGCCTCAGGAAAAAAAAAAAGCTGGCTTCTCTAATGCCATCATGGAACAAGGTTGAGATTCAAGTTTCAGGATCAGACAGCAAAACGGAAAGTGGTGCCCCCAAACAGCCTGCATCTGTGAGCTACGTCAGAGAAGGACACTGGGAACAACTTGTGGCCCAAAGCGAACTTCTAAGGTGAGCTCGGGTGACCACAAAGGCAGGAGCAGGTACAGGCCACCTCAAAGACCTTAGCCACTGCCCAGGCAGGACAAGGCATAGTTATCCATTCGCTCTTACTAAGTCACATGTTGTGATCACCTACTCTGTGCACAGATGAGTGAGAGCCCCAGACCACAGGGAATGGGCCCTGTGATAACTGTCTACTGATGTGGGAAACAAAGGCAGAAAACAAATCATTAAATTTCCTTACTACCTACATTCCTTCGAATGTTTGTGAAACAGGCAGAGCGACATTCAGCTAGGGGCTCAACTGCCTCAATATTAATACTTTGCTAAGAGCAAAAGGCAACTTTAGCCTGACCTCCAGGATCCTATAAGTCTACTTTAACTACAAAAATGTCTTTAGAAATTTTCTTTATCTCTAACCCCCCCAAGATACTTGTTGGCAACCATCCCCCAAGCACATGGCCCCCAGTACACATCTGAAGGGTCTCATCACTAAGGTTTTATTAGAGAGTAGTAAATAACCTTTTCCCAATGATAGCTAGCCCCCAACAGGTCCCAGAAACCTTGCTTCCAAAATTCCTCAGAGACTTAGACTATCCCTAAACTCCCTCCCAACTTGAAAGTATGTAATGAGCCATGCCTCCTGACCCCAGTAAAGCTCTTTCTGCCCATAGATCTGTCTCCATGCTTTAATAAAACCACATTTTTGCACCAAAGAGACTCAATGATTCTTTCTTGGCTGATGGCTTCAAACCCGAACATCTTCCCAACAGCACGGACCGGTGGCAGCATCATGGGCTCCTGAGGACAGTTGGGATGTTCAATCCAAGCTTCAAACAGCCAGGCCCAGAGCTGTCAACCAAGCCACTGAAAGGAAGTGATAAAACCTGCTGATAGGAAAAAATATCCACTGGAAAGAAGACAGTCCTTTCAACAATCGTGTTAGGAAAATCGGACAGCCACAAGTAGAATGAAGCTGAATCACGTTCTTACCCCATACACTAAAACAAACTCAAAACAGAGGACAGACCCCTAAACATGAGACAGGAATCCATCTAAATCCTAGAGGAGAACACAGACAACGATCTCTTTGACCTTGCCCACAGCGACTTCTTGCGACACATTTTCAAAGGCAAGGGCAGTAACAGCAAAAATGAGGGCGCCCGGGTGGCTCAGAGGGTTAAAGCCTCTGCCTTCAGCTCAGGTCATGATCTCGGGCCACATCCAGGCTCTCTGCTCAGCAGGGAGCCTGCTTCCTCCTCTCTCTGCCTCCTTGTGATCTGTCAAATAAATAATAAGTAAAATCTTTTTAAAAAACAGACCAAAAATAAGTGATTGGGACCTCATCAAAATGCTTTCGCACAGCAAATGAAACAGTCAACAAAACTAAAAGGGAAAATATATTTGCAAACGACTTCTCAGATAAAGGGCAAGTATTCAAAATCTATAAAGAACCTATCAAACTCAACACCCCAAAAAACAAAAAAATCCAGTTTAAAAAAAATGGGCAGAGACATGAACACACATTTCTCCACAGAAGACATACTAATGACCAACAGACACATGGAAAAATGCCCAACACCACTCGGCATCTGGGAAATCCAAATCAAAACCACAATGAGACACCACCTCACTCCGGTCAGAAGGGCTAATATTAACAAGTCAGGAAACAATGGATGTTGGCGAGGATGCAGAGAAAGGGGAGCCCTCCTACACTGTTGGTGGGAATGCAAGCTGGTGCAGCCGCTCTGGAAAACAGCATGGAGGTTCCTCAAAAAAGGTACAAATAGAGCTACTCTACACCCCAGCAGTTGCGCTGCTAGATATTTATCCAAGGGATACAAATATAGTGATTCGAAGGGGCACATGCTCCCCATGAATATGGTAGCCATGTCCGTAATAACCAAACTGGGGAAAGAGCCCAGATGCCCACCAACAGATGAATGGATAAAGAAGAGGTGGTGCGGGGGCACCTGGGTGAGTCAGTCATTAAGCGTCTGCCGTTCAGGTCATGATCCTGAAGTCCTGGGATCAAACCCCGCATCAGGCTCCCTGCTCAGCCAGAGGCCTACTTCTCCCCTTCTCTCACTCCCCCTGCTTGTGTTCCCTCTCTAGCTGTGTTTCTCTCTGTCAAATAAATAAGTCAAATCTTTAAAAAAAAAAAAAAAAGGAGAGGTGGTGTGTACACACACACACACACGCACACACACACACACACCATGGAATATTAGTCATCAAAAACAAGGATATCTTGCATTCGCAGTAATGTAGTTGGAACAAGAGGGTATTATGCTAAGTGAAATAAGTTAGTCAGAGAAAGACAAATACCATATGATTTCATTCCTATGTGAAATTCAGAAGACAACAACAGATGAACATAGGAGAAGGGAAGGAAAAATAAAATAAGAGGCAGACAGAGAGAGGCAAACCATAAGAGACACTGAACTGTGGGAAACAAACTGAGGGTTGCTGGAGGGGAGGGGGGAGAGGACGGGTAACTGGGTGATGGACATTAAGGAGGCACTTGATATAATGAACCAGGTGTCATACACAACTGATGGATCACTAAATTCTATCCCTGAAATAAGAATACAGGGTATGTTAACTAAATTGAATTAAAAAAAACAAGCCCTGCTGATATTCATGCAGCACTCTCCATCAGGGAAGGTAGACCAAGGGCTGCATATGGGACCGCTCCCTCTCCTGGTCCTAGCGACAAAGTGAACATGACAAATTGTTTTTCTTCTTAAATAAACTGCGAATTTGAACCTAGTTCTCTAAGCTCCCTATCCGGGAAAAGGTGGACTGAAGAAAACATGAGAAGGAAAATAAAATATCCTGGCAAAGAGGGAGTGCTATGTTTTCCTTATTCGACTCACATTTCCAAGGACTTACTGTGCTTTAAAATACTATTTCATTTGAGCCTTATGAACTCTAGGAAGACTAAGGCTTACAGGCATATATTTGATTATTATCGAGGCCATTATGACGGGCAGAACTGAAGTTTGAAGCCAGCCCTGGCTTACCCCAGAGGGGCCCAGACTCTTCCAAAGTGCAGCTTCCCGACTCTCCAGGGCCCCAGCAGCTGACCCCGACCCCCACACTGCAACTCAGTCCGTCTCCTCAGACGCATTATGTCTTGTATCTATGAAGAAACCCCACCCTCCAACAGAGGTCCCACCTATCTTTGGTGTCACCAAACCGTCCAGTATCCCCACCATGTAGTCTCTCACGTAAGAGAATTCATCAGACCAAACACCTAATGTGAATTCCATGACGCTTTATAATTAATTCATATTTTAATAATCACAAGCAAATCTACACAATCTACACACATTTGAAAAACAGTTTCATAGGAAAGCATTGCCAATTCACCCTGACTGAAATATTCCCTGGGCCGTGAAGCCGGACAACTCTTGAAATAATTTGCCTTGAAAATGCTCGCGGTTCAGACGGGCTGACACCACTTTCCCTCTTGTAATCTCTTCCACCTGTTGAGCCATCAGGGAGATCCGGTACTTGGAAGACGTTGTTGCTTTTCTTGCCCCCCCCCGCCCCCCGTTTATCACCTAGAATTCTGCCCCAGCACAGTTAGTGGTCAGGGCTAAAACCGTCCCGGCCATCACACTCAGTCCCAGGCTTATTCTGACCATCTCTTCTTTCATGACAATACATAACACAGCAGAAAAACATTTCCTAGTGCCCAACGGTTTACACAGCACATTTATTATATTAACTCATTTAGTTCCTGGATCAACCTCAGGTAGGTGTTATCACTGCCATTGTCCTCAAAAGCTGGGACTCAGAGAGATTGAAAGGACTTGCTGAAGGTAGTCCCGCTCACGAATGTGAAAACAAGAGTGACCTGGGGTGATCTGCTCTCTCCCCGACACCATGTCCCCCTTCCCGCCTCCCTCTCGCCCTGCACCGCCTTTATGACCCTGGCAGCAGGCGCTCCGGCTGGCTCTCCACGGGCGCCCGCTTTGGTTGCGCAGGTGGATGCCCCCGTGCCTGCCTTCGCGGCCCACGCGGCCTCGCTCTCCTGCCCACTTGGCTTCTCAGGCACCACAGCAACACAACTGACAACCGTGTTGGGGACAGGGCTGTTCTGCTCTCCATTTCCTATCCCAAGAGGCTGTAGGAGACACAGGAACAGTCTGTGAAAAAGGAATGACGGCCTCAGGGAGCAAAGGCTCGCTGGCAGCACCTCGGGAAAGGAGCGGCTGCAGCGGGCAGTCTGGCGAGCTCAGCCTCGAGAGGTTTCCCTTGGACCCTGTGCTTCGACCTGCTCTACTGAAGCCATGGAATTCACAGTCTGAGGAAGTAGTTCCTTCGTTCTCTCCAGGCTTGTCTTCCCTCCGGAACCTCCTTTCCAAAAGGCCTCACCTATAGCTGAAACCCTACCCCTCGAGTCTAGGAGTCCAGCCTCCCAAGCAGGCCTGCTCTCCAGGCGGTGTCCTACCCACACCCCGTCTCCACAGAGGTCGCAGGAGCGAAGCTGGCTGCCACACTCTGGGGTTAATCTTGAGTGTCCTCCAGGCCCTCAGGTTAATGGCCAAACAAACAGCTGCATAATAAAAGGGTGTTTCTCCTTTCTACCCAAGACGATGAAGGTTGGGATGCACTTTGCACCATCAGACCCAAAGGCTGTGGCCCACCTGGTCTCTCACCCTCCCTCTCCCACACTGAGCAGTTTCAGGCAGGAGAAGGCCAGCTGGGCTGAGGCCTCTGGAGACCCCTCCCCGCAGGCTCAGCAGCGTGAGAACCCACCCATTCAGGGGCCGACAGGGGCCATCTGTGCCTGAGCTCCAGGAGTTGCGCAGGCAGCTCCACACATCTCCAGACCTTCCGAGCTGGGACGAAATCTGCCAAGCCCTCAGCTCCTTTCCAGCAGCCCCTGCCGACAAGTATAACCAGCAGGTCTCCTGCCTCCCCCACTGCCTGAACCAGGAGCCAGTGTCCAGCCCGTCCGACTCCTGCAGTCCGCCCTGGAAATTCAGTTGCCTTAGGGCAGGAAAGCAGCTTCTGGCTCCTGATTCGACAGCTCCCGTATCCAGACAGTCCAGGCTGCTGCCACAGGGCAGATGAAAAGAAAGGGCAAGGGGCAAAACCAGGCCTAAGCCCCCAACCCCACCTTGGACACAAGGGGTGTTCACTAATATTGAGAACGTGGAACAGAGAAGAGGAATCCTGCAATTTTACAAATACAACTTCACCTTTTATAGAATTCAAGAGCAAAAAAAATAGATCGTAAAGTTCCTTTAGTCCAAGCGTTTGTGTTACACATGAGAATGCAGCTCAGAAGTGGGTGACATGGTCACAGCTAGCTCATGGCAGAATCAGGACAAGAAGCCGTCTCCCCTGACTCCCAACCCAGGGCCCCCCGATCTTCTGTTCTCTCACCGCATGGCGCGCCTTCATCATGAGTTCCGTATCTCAGGCCCCTGTGTATAAACATCACGCAGCATTGAGAAGGGCACATAAAAGATTTGTGTTCATGGGTCCCCATCTGCGTACAGAGGAACCCCCCCCAAGGGCCCGCTCTCCCTCCTGCAGCAAGTGAAACTGGGGTCCTGGGGTGCATTCGGCAGTGCGGTATTGTGGGAAGGACTCCTGAACACAGCAGTTGGGCTCAAACCTCATTTCTGACATTTACCGGGTCTGCAGCTTTGATGTACTTCACCTCCTGATCCCACCCGTGAACATGTAGAGAAGAACCAGCTTCGGCATCCTTGTGCACACGATGAGATATCCATTTTAAAATACTGCCTTGACAGCTATCCCTGTACCTGCCCTTCGTGGTGCGCTTGATGATCTGAGGTTGTTCAGAGCTCTCTATTATCCTACAGACCTGGACGTCTGAGCTCCCCCAAACCAGGAGAAGCCTGTAGGTGAGTATAAATGATACATGTTCCTTTACATTGGCATCATCCTCAGGAGGTAAAGTTGTTTCCACTGGCTCTCCTCATGGATACATACGGTATGCCTGCCCTCCTCCTTAGAATGGTATCTCTTACACCTGTTCGAGTGTGCTCCGTCCGTGACTCCCGCCTCTGTCGTAAAGAGCCACGCCCAGAATGCTCCTCACCCTCCTGGTTATTCTCTAAATTCTCCCTGCGATTCAGCTTGTCATTTTCTCTCATCTTGTCTTTTAACAAGACTGTGTAAGTTCCTGGGGGGCAAAAATCATATTGTATTCATTCTTAAATCTCTTTCATGTGGTCTAGTGCAAAGCCAAATATCTGGATTAATTCAGGGGTCTCCATTTGCATAAGACCATTTCCTCCCTCCCCCTGACGTTCCCGTTATGGGTTCTTCTATACGTCAGTAAAATGAAACGGTAGCTCTAAGAAGATAGTACAAAGGCAAATTTAACCACATGCCTGGATATTTGAGGCTTTCTAGGTTCATTCATCCATTTCTTCATTCACCAAGGAGGTGAGGGTACCGACGTCTGCCAAGGATAATGCATCCCGGGTGGACTTGAGCCGTAGATACTCACAGAGCTGGGCTCCGCGCCGGACCTTCAGATAGAGTGTGTCCACAGTCAGTGCTACATGGTTGTCATGCATTACTGATTCTAAGACCCTTACCTCTATGTATGCTTATAACCCTAACAAGCATCTTTTGAAGCAGGGGCCACCATCATTCCCACTTTGTAGGTAATGAAACTGAGGAATAGAAATGTTAAGTCGTTTGCCCAAGGTGTCATGCTAGTAAGTACAGTCGGATCAAACCCAGGCCACCTGGCTCAGGACCCATGTGCCTAAGCATTGCACTGCACTCATGTCGGAGCCATGGGGCTTCTGAGGGTGGAGGGACACAGGCGTGCGGGCATCATGCTGTTGAGAGACTACAGAGCCCTGCTGAGGTAAGTGATGGGGAGTGCCGAGCACCTCGGTCTGAGCCAGCCCTCAAACCTCTGTGAGCCCTCTCCTTAAAAGGATATCTTGAGCCCTTCTGCAAGCTGCCACTTGGAGCTCAGCTGATATAAGGCTTCTGAGAGGCAGCGTGGCATTCCTGTCTGCCTGAGATTAGACAGGCCCCTAACACAGGAGTCCTTGATTGCCACAAAGCCTACCCTTTACGTTTCTATGCAATTTCCCTCTGTTCTAATCTGGTAAAATCCCCAAAGACACCCCACACACACACACACACACACTTTCCTATCACCTAGTAGCGACCACAGAGTCTCTTTCCTCTGCCGTAGCAATAAGAAGGGAGAATTCTGATGAGGACACGAAAGATAATCAGAAGATGATAAAAAGGAGTGGATTCTGATAGTACTTGTTGCTGGGAAAACTGACGTCATAGACGAGGGGCTCACCATGCACCGGGCAGGTAGGGAGCAAAAACGCTGGCGGGACACTGAGAGGAAGGACAGGAGCTCGGAGCTGTGTCTACAGTGGTGTCTTGAGCAGGTGGAGTGCACTGTTGCAACCACGCTAATAGTGGCTGAGCGAATGTGAGCACGGAGGGGCGAGGACACAGCGGCTGGAGGGCCCACAACAGACCTACATGCGAATGGAGAGGGTGACACTACCCATGTAGATGCTTAAAGCAGTAATTCTTGGAGAAACCTTAACCAGCTGGTGGTTCTGAGGCACTCGGAAAATCAGCTCCCTTTTCATGTCAAATCAAGTACAGGCCCAGAGATAGCATAAGCCAAGCCAGGTTTGTGCCTGATGGTAAGGATAGCTAACCAGGTAAATACACAGAATTGGGCTTACCTGGGGAAAACCAACGGAAACAAAAGGATCCAGGAACGTTTCTTCATTCTGATAGCCCCTGTGAGTTTTGACAGCTCCAGGGGCAGCTCACCAATGGGAACCACCCAAAGAGGGGGTGGGCGGGATGAGAAAGGATCTTAGTCAAACATGCTTAGTCCGGTACAGCATGTAGGTATTTCTTCAGGGGTTTTCATGGCCTGTCAGGGTCTAACCCTCCACTACTTCTCTGAATTTCTCCCTTACCAGTCTCTCCTAGCTCATTTTGCTTCAGCCACACTAGCCTGCTTGTTTTTCCTTGAACACATCAAGAACACATCAAGAACACATCAGGAACACATCAAGCACACATCAGGAACACATCAGGAACACATCA
>PITA01022886.1:0-29399 GCA_004023965.1 Spilogale gracilis | reverse complement strand
GGAAAGTAAATGGGAACTAGGGTAATCTAGGGAGGGAAACAAAACAACAGAGACTTTGGACACAGAAACAAACTGAGGGACTTGGAGGGAGGGGGGTGGAGGGATGGGAGAGCCTGGTGGTGGGTACTGGGGACACCTAAAGCATGGAGCACTGGGTGTGGGGAATGGGGAATGAATCTTGGAACACTGGAAAAAAAAAATTAGTAACAATAAAAAAGAAATACAGTAATGGAAAGGACTACATAATTTTATAACTTTTTTACCTTTGTACAGTTTTAAACTAATAATTTCGTTTTTAAACTTTACCTGTTTCACTTTGATGTACATTCAACCTGATGTAAAGCTCTTAACAAATAATTGGAATGCCTCCGGTGAAGTTAGAATTTACACCATCCTAACTTTAAAGACTCCATCCTTCAAGTGGAAATTATTTGTACATATTTTTTTAGTTATAAATAACTCATTCAAATATGTACATTTTATGTCTGGATTACTTTAAACTATGTGCCTGTTGTAGGCAATTTGAAAATCTGACTTTAAGATTTGTTTTAAAATAAACACTGTGAATCAGCAATCCTAGCTACCATATGGTTTTTTTGGTTTTTCTTTTTTGGTGCTTTTTATTTGCCCTGTTGGAGTTTGGTAATCAGAACATAAGAAGTTGTGTTTCTCATTGCTTGATATATTTAACAAATCCAGGCTGTAACATCTTTAAGTTTTGTCTATCAAACTCTGCTTGACCATTGTAATTTGGTTGTAAGCCAGAATTGTTTTAAATAAAAATTGAGTTTTGAGTTCCTTTGAGCATTTTCTTTGTACTACAGGGTGTTCAATAGAATTCTTCTCTCATGAATGAAATCTAACTATTTTGATTATACTATGAAAAATTCTTGTCATCTGAGTTAGTGGTGTGGATTCATTAATAAAGTTCTTCCAAAGATTAGGTAGCAAACTATATGAGATAATTTTAGTGCTCTTCTTAAAATGAGGCATAACAGGATTTCGGTTAACATTGTCAGAAACCGCTGTATGAATATAAAATTGTTCAGTGTGGCATTTGTTCATATATTTTATCTTCTTCCGTGAGGGACTTGGGTAACGAAGTATATATTTGACTGTCATTTGCCAGTTGGAAAGGCTCCAAAAACAAGGAGCCATTTGTACATGTGCAGATGTTGGCAGGGTTCCCTTTTCTCCTGTTGTCAAAGACCATTTTATTTTCACAAAGATATGTTTGTATCTGTTTCACAGTATGACATGTGAATAATATATCAATAATGTATGGAGGAATTTTTTGTTTTCCTTTTTTCTGGGGCAAAACTATATAATTTTCTATATTACCAATTTTTAGTGCTTTCTCTTTTTTTCTTTTAGTGTCATGGACTTTGAATATGAATACTTCTGGGAAACAGTTAAATCTTTTGTGATTATTTGTGTAAATTTTCAAGGTTGAGGTATTTTAAAATTGGGAGAAAAAGTAGTAGATAAGATGGTTAGCAACCAGCTTTTTGCAATTCACATTGGACATGAGCAGTCTCACCTTTCCCAGTACCCAAAAGAAATAAAAAATTGTTAGGTGTAAGATTAAAAATGTGCTTTCCTCTTCCTTCTTGCTAAAAAATCAGAAGTAAAATGCCTTTGCATTAAAATTGAATCAATTCATTTACTATTTTTAAAGATTCATACTATATCTAAATTTTTAATTTATGTAATTAGTGTTTTTTCACAGAACTGCAGATATTAAAGTTTAAAAAAAAGTTAAACATACAAAGAAACAAGTACAGTTACTGTGCTTTAATAGTTATAGTTGAAAGGAAGCACAAATGAAAATTGGTGACCATGGATCAAGTTTGGTTCTAAGAATATAAAGTTGATAAACATGTTAATATTAAGGATATTATTGAATTTTTTCAATTTTATGAAAGTTTAGGGCAAACTTAATATTACTTTCTCATAAGCGGTCCAGGAAGAAGAGCCTTCCTGGGTGGCTCAGTCAGTTAGGCATCTGCCTTTAGCTCCGGTCATGATCCCAGGGTCCTGGGATCGAGCACTGCATCAGCGGCAAGTCTGCTGCTCCCTCACCCTCTGTGATCTCTCTCACTTCCGCGCTCTCTCAAATAAATAAAATCTTAAAAAAAAAAAAAAGTATGCAGATTCAATTTTTAGCAGTAGAAATAATCTATATTTATATTATGCAGTGTTTTGCTCTGTTTCCCCTATAGTGTTTATGAAAATATCATCTTACAATTTTTACTCCCACTTTAAGGAAAGGTGCTAGGCTTTCTCTATACTTCCTCTAGTCATGTTATCTTCCAAGAAGTTGTTTAAAACATTACTTCCCATTCTTTTGCACCACAATGCTCATTTTACAGACGGGCATTTTAGCACTGGAAAGTATCTTAGATAAAGCCTGACATTTAAGTTTAAAGTGTCTTGTTCATCGACATGAAAGACTTTTGTTTTAAGGATGTTAATTTTCGGGGTGCCTGGGTGTCTCAGTTGGTTAAGCAATTGCCTTCGGCTCAGGTCATGATCCCGGAGACCTGGGATTGAGCCCCACATGGGGCTCCCTGCTCGACGGGAAGCCTGCTTCTCCCTCTCTCGCTCCCCCTGTTTCTGTTCCCTCTCTAGCTGTGTTTCTCTCTGTCACATAAATAAAATCTTAAAAAAAAAAAAAAGGATGTTAATTTTCCCAGTGGTTATAAAATCCATTAGGAAGCCTTGCTAAGATTAGGAGAATAAATAATTTTAAAATTGAGCTAGAAGTGAACAGAAATACAGTGGCAATAGAAAGGGAAACAAGACTGACTTGGGACCAAAGGTACTTGGAGTGCAGGTTCCATCAACAGGCTAGCAGATTGCTCTTTACTAACCTTTCGGTATAGGTTAAGAAACACTTCTGTAGGAGCACTCAGGTGGCTCAGTCATTGGGCATCTGCCTTCCACTCAAGTCATGATCCCAGTGTAATGGGATTGAGCCCTCCCATCTGGTTCCCTGCAAGACAGGAAGCCTGCTTCTCCCTCTCCCACTCCCCTTGCTTGTGTTCCCTCTCTCGTTTTGTCTCTCTCTGTCAGATAAATAAATAAAATCTTAAAAAACAAAAAACAAGAACACTTCTATAAATCCCTCTTTTTTAAAAAAAAAAAAAAAGATTTTATGTATTTATTTGACAGAGAGAGATCACAAGTAGGCAGAGAGGCAGGTAGAGAGAGAGGAGGAAGCAGGCTCCCTGCTGAGCAGAGAGCCTGATGTGGGCCTCTATCCCAGGACCCTGAGATCATGACCTGGGCCAAAGGCAGAGGCTTTAACCCACTGAGCCACCCAGGCGCCCTATAAATATCCCTCTTTAATGTACCCCTACCTGCTTATGAATGAGGTAAGGTCTATTAAATGCTCTCTTAGGACTCACATCACTTCCTAGTAACTAACACTTACACTCAAAATTATTTGCTCAGTTTCTGTTTTCTAAATTTTTTATTTTAGAGACTCTTTGTTTAGTTCACTCTTAATTGCCAACACAGTGCAGTGTGTGGTGCCTAGTAGACACTTGCTGGCTAATAAGCCTGCAGTGCTGTTCCTTCAAAAGAAAGGATGGCTGGCTTTACTTACACCAAGTCAAAAAGATACAGGAAAATGTAAATACTTACAGGTTTGGTAACAAGGAAGGTGCCTTTGGTTTTGTTGATCAATTTTGTTCTAAAATTTATGATAAGCAAGACTTTCTGTTTTAGCTTTATAATGTAAATTTACATACTTAAATCATTTTCAGGTCCATATTAATGGTATGGATTAGAAAAGAAATAATATTTATCCCTCTCCAACTCCTGAATATGACAGGAAATCCAAGCGCATGCCTAGTAATAATCTCTGCTGAGAGGATCTGGGGGTAGACGTAAGATATCTTCATCAGAATCTCTTATAATATTAAGATAATTCTAAGATAATTCTTTTGTAGAGTTTCCCATCTGATGAAGGTTGGCCATTTGCAAAATATCTTGGAGCTTGTGGAAGAATGGTGGCTGTAAATTATGTTGGAGAAGAACTGTGGAGTTACTTTAATGCACCATGGGAGAAACGAGTTGACCTCGCTTGGCAATTAATGGAAATAGCAGAGCAGCTTACAAACAATGACTTTGAATTTGCACTCTACCTCCTGGATGTCAGCTTTGACAATTTTGCAGTTGGTCCTAGAGATGGCAAGGTAATCATTGTGGATGCTGAAAATGTTTTGGTTGCTGACAAAAGGTTAATTAGACAAAGTAAGTATATAACTTACATTTGCTTCTTGTACACATTTTTTTATGTCCAGGTTTACATTTATATGAAACAAATCTGTAATTTCTTTCTTAGATGGAAGCCTTGCCTCTTTGTTTTATTTGACCAGTATTAGTAAATGCAACCAGTTTATTATACTTACACTCTTAATCATAGTTTCTCCTAGTAAAATATCCTTTGGATTCAAATGGACACAGATAATACTACTGTGCATGTGTGCGTGTGTGTGTGTGTGTGTGTGTGTGTGTGTGTGTACACACATGTCTCTTTCTTAACAGTCAACTACATTCTGTGGTTTAGGAGTGTAATGCAGAATTAAGTTTTTATGTAGTTATAGACTACCAGAGGAACTGTTCTGCTCTCATGGAGGTCTTATTTTTATGTGGGATCACTTAGAGTGATAGTTCTGTGTTCCATTGTTCTGTGCGGTCCGTGTGGTGATTTTCTTTTTCTTTTAACCATTTTGATAATTTCTAGCACTGCAAATCCCTAACTTTGGTTTGACATTATTACATCTTACCCAGAACTTCGCTCTCCATTTATTTGTGAGATTGTCATAGCATAAGTGGCATATTGTCTGAAGTGTTTTGAAAATTAAATGCCACAGGAATTTTTAAGTGTCAGGGACAAAGCCTGTAATTCTATAACTAATCTACTTAATAAAAGAAACTGAAAGGTGGTGATTCTATGGTGAGGGTCTTATATTTTTAATCCACTCTTCTCCTGTCATATGAGGATCTTTTGATGAACCCAGACCAAAAATGTGTGGCACTTGGGGAATGCAGTGGAAGTAATAGCAATTTATTAGGTTGACACTTAGGTTTTGCATGATCTTACTTTGATCCTTGATTTTTTTTCCCAGTACCGTGTTCTGATTCCATACTCACCAAACTACTTTCTTACTATTTTTTGACTTGCCACATAGATCCTTCCACAGGGAATAGACACCCTGCTGGAGTGCTTTATTCTCCACTTCTTCCTACATTTGTGAATGTTGCAGCAGCTTACACCATCCTTTTCTTTTTTAAACTGTACAGGTCAGCAGTTTTTAGTATACTCACAAAGTTGTGCAATTTGCCTAAACTTCTAAAATTTTCATTTCAGTAATAATTTCTTAGAATTTTTCTGTGTAGACATTCTTGAAATACATGTCACAGTTTTATAACAGCTAATTCCTAATCTTGGATGACTACAGCCACACAAGTGTATTTGTATAGTGAGCATTGCCCCAGTGATACCTTAACTGGGACCAATTCTTTTCAAATGTCTCATGGTAGGGTTGTTTAAATACCTACTTCGCAAAACACCATATTTATTTATTTGCACTCTGCTGAACTCTTTCTAGTAAATGATCTTTATTTTCTCCTTCACAGGGAAACTGAGGTTTTGCTGTGGCAACTACCTGAGTGTCCTTCCCTTTATTACCTAAACTAGTAAAAACAATACACATTCCTCCCTCTATTTCAGACAGAGTAGATCCTTCTCTGAGAACTTGTTGCATTAGTTATTTTCAACTTTTCACTCCCTCCTTAAAATCCAGTTTCTCTTCTCTCTCCATAAACAAGTATGTCTTTTCTGCTTTCCCATGCTTTTCAGCTGTTGTTAGAAGTATTGCTTGCTCCACCTTTTTCTACTCCCTCAGCCTCCATTCATTCCTCCACCCATTAGAACCTGACTGAGATTTCTGCATTACCATTAGCAAACACCTGATTGCAAAATTTATGAAGTGACTGATTAGTAACAACTTCCTGAAATTCTTCAATCCTTTGGTTTACTTCTATTCACACAATTTCTTAAAACATAAATCTGATCTTACCACTTACTTGCTAAAGGTTTTAATGAGTTCCTGTTGTTCTTTAAGTAAAACTCAAACTCCTATTTATGTAATATCAATAACGCAAAAACAAGCAATCTTACTAAAAATGAGCAGAGAACCTGAAGAGACTTTTATCCAGAGAAGACATACAGCTGGCCAACAGGCATACGAAAAGATGCTCAACATCACTAATCATCAGGGAAATGCAGATCAAAACCAGAGTGAGATGATACTTCACACTAGTCAGAATGGCTAGTATCAAAAAGATAAGTAACAAATGTTGCCAAGAATGTGGAGAAAAGGGAACCATCATGCACTGTTGGTGGAAATGTAAATTGGTGCAGCCACTGTGGAAAATAGTATCGAGGTTCCTCAAAAAATTAAAAATAAAAATACCACATGAACCAGTAATTCCACTATTGGGTATTTATTCAGAGAAACCAGAAACATTAATTTGAAAAGATATATGCACCCCTGTGTTTGTTGTAGCATTATTTACAATAGCCAAGATATGAAGCAACTCAAGGTGAACGGATATAAGAGGAAGTGGTATATACATATACACAGTAGAAGTTTAGCCATAAAAAGGAATGAGATCTTACTGTTTGCAACAACATGGATGGACCTAGAAGGAAGGCATTACATTAAATGAAGTAAGTCAGAAAGAGAAAGGTGTAAATACCATGATTTCACTTATGTGAAATACAAGAAAAAAAGGAAAAAACAAAGTTTCTTAAATACAGAGGAAAATTGATGGTTGCCAGAGGGGAAATGGGCAAAACAGATAAAGGGGATTAAGAGATACAAATGCAGTTAATAAATAAATTGGAAAGCTGGAGAGTATAGCATGGGAATTATAGTCAGTAATGTCTGGTGACAGTTGGTGACCACATATTGTGGTGTACACTGAATAATGTCTAGAATTGTCAAATCAATATGTTGTGTATCTGGAACTAATATACTGTATGTTAATCATACTTGTAAGAGCTTAAGGTGAACCAATTTTTTTAAGATTTTATAACATTTGTGAATGTTTCAAGTAAAAAAGTACAGTGAATAAATGTTCTCTGTGTATAAAAGAAACATTAAAGAGAAAGAAAGAAAAAATAACAGTCAGGGCCTAAAATGCTTCAATTTTAATATCCCTCTGTCTGCTGCCCTTGATGCTTCACCTACAATGGCTTTTTGGTTTCTTGAATGAACCTTTCTGCTTCTGAGCTTTTCCATATGCTGTTTCCTCTGCCTAAAATGCCTCGTCTGTCTTCCATATTTACCTAGCTACCTGTCCTTTGAATCTTAGTTTAAATGTTACACTTGACCACTATATCTAATGCGAAGGAAGGTTGTTTCTTTCATAAACCTTTCTACTGTTAAAAATGTTTGTTTCCTTTGTAGCATTTCCCACTGTTTATGATGTTTATTTATTTAATGTCTATTTCACATACTTGATCGTAAGCCAGTGAGGACAGGAATCATCTATTTATTTTGTTTAGCCCAGTGTATACCCTTGCCTGTCATAGAGTAAGCATTCAAATAATTATTTGCTGAATCAATGAGCTTTTTTCACTAACCTCTCCTCTGCCAGCTCCTTAGGTTCCAAGCTTCCATCCTGTCTTTATTTCTTTCCTTTGCTTCCGACATGGTTTCCAGTTCAGCTCTTCTCTTGGCTCCATCAAGCACTTGTATATTGATGAGTGTACTAAATGTGTACTATAGCTGTGACTTAAAAGTCCTCAGTTTCAAGTCTGTTTCTAGTTGCATGTGATATGCCTGCCTGAATGCCTGGTAGTTATTTTATATTTACTCTTTATATAAAATGTTAACTATATCATGTAAATAATATCAACCTTGTCATCCATTTAGAACCTTAAATTTTATTCAAAACTAAACTCCTGTGTTTCTACAATTTGGCTTTTTTCCCTGCACTATTAGTTACTGTCATCATCTTAGTCCCTCCAGTCTTCAGTCCCAATTATCTTTCTATAAAACAAATCATGTTCATGACCACGTAAGGTTCAAGTTGTTTCTCTAGCCTCATTTGTACCTTCTCCCCAGGCTGCTCTCTCACACTTTAGCCTTCATGAACTTAGTTTCCTGAATCAGCTGGAACAAGCCCTTGAATCCATCCCTTTGCTCATACTTATGCTGGGCCTAGCATACTGTTTTCCCACATTGCTTTTCACAGTTGCTTATTATTTAAGACCTAAATCACATGTTCTCTATGCAGCTTTCTACAGCCCTAGGCAGAATTACTGCTTCCTCTGTACTCTTGTAGCATTGAGTCCTTTGTGTGACACTTTATGTGACAGAAAGTTTCCATCGAGACTGAACCCTTGAGTAGTTAAGAGACCTTGTCTGATCTTTAGGCCTGGCATTGGTGAACTCCCACTAAATGCTTATACATAAATTAATAAATTTCAGTGTTTAAAATTATAATACAATTTTAGGAACAAATTCTGCTATGTTAATTAGTAAAATGTATTTTGGGAAGGAATGAGAACTCTTTTAAAATGTATTTTTCTCTTTCTGCTTTTCTCCTTTTACAGATAAACCTGAAAATTGGGATGTATGGTATGAAAGCAAGTTTGATGACTGTGATAAGGAGGCTTGCTTATCATTTTCAAAAGAAATTCTTTGTGCTCGTGCAACTGTGGACCACAATTACTATGCTGTTTGTCAGAACCTCTTATCCAGACATGCCACCTGGCGTGGCACTTCTGGAGGACTTCTTCATGACCCACCAAGTGAAATTGCCAAAGACGGCCGACTAGAGGCCTTGCTGGATGAGTGTGCCAACCCAAAGAAGCGCTATGGCAGATTCCAGGCTGCAAAAGAACTGCGTGAATACCTAGCACAATTAAGTAACAATGTGAGGTAGTCTATGGTGAATTTTCTTTTCTATGTTTAAATAGCACTGGCTAAAACTAAACCACCAAAAACTATCTGGAAAAATGAAATTTGGAAGTAATACATTCAGAAGATGATAAACTTGCACTGATATATCTTATGTTAACATCAAGATAAGACAGTACTTCAACAATCTGGTGATGCTTCTGCAAATAAGTTTGTTCTTACACTTTGGAGACTTGAGCTATCATCATTGACTGCTTTGCTCCCCTGAATGCCTGAGTGGATTAATGAATATTGTGAAGCTATTGGAAATGAGTCTGATAGTTGCATTGGCTTGTGTATCAAAGGGTACTTGGTATTTGACTTAGTTTGCATTACTGTCATGATTTTGTGAATCTCTTGCATTTACTTTGAATGTCAAGTTAGACTGGCCTGTTTTATAGGCTGCTTTTTCCTTCTGATGTAGAGGTGTCCCCCCCCCCATTTTTATGTTTTTTTTAATTAAATTTTACATTCAGGTTATTCTAGGTGTTTATTTAAATTTGAACTAGTTTTTGTTCAGTGCTATGCGGTACACATTTACTGTTAGGGCAAGATTCCCAGGTTTACTGTATTTTCAGAGAGCTGAATATTTTATTATGTAAATACTTTTCTCCCCACTTTCTGTGGTTTCACCATTGCATGGAATCATCCAAGGTTATTTAACAGTTACATCCCTCTATGCCTATAATTATAAGTGTACACTAAACACGAAGTTTGGCATATATTGCAAAATGTCATCTTGTCTTGTTAAAGGCTTTAAGAAGAGTATACAAACAAGCTACACCTTTATGTTGGTTGAATAAAAATAACAACACAGTATTTTTTAAATGCTAACTAGTCCAAGACAGTAATGCATATGCCAAAGAAATGTTAGATCTAGTGTCATGGCTAGATTTTAAAATTGGTCACCTACGTATTTTTATCACACTTCCAGTACTATAACTGTCATGATTACATTCAGATCTTCCTGATTATTCTTTAATGTTGCAAAGGTAAGCTGCTTCCAGGCATATGTGACTTAAAGATATCCTACCTTATATGCATTGGTAGTTTTGCAGAAATTAACATAGTCATCATTTGAGTTTAATTGGGCATCATAACTTTTTATTTATTGGTGGACTGGTAATTTTTATTGAAAACATAGTTTAGCCAGTCTGCCCAACTTGGTTTTCATTACCCCAAATTTAAGTATGTGAATAAAAATTAACAAATATGTGAAATTTGTGGGCTACTTTTAAAAGTTACAATATATAAATTGACTATTACTAACATAGGCGATACTTTTTTTTTTAATTAATGCTTTAACTTACGGCAAAGTTTGGTGTAGTGCATGGTTATTTCATTCTAGACTGACCTTATTCTAAATCAGAAAGTGATTAAAATATGCACACCAAAGCCAGGTTTTTCTTTTCTTTTTCATTCATTCAGCAACTATTTATTGAGCATCAGCTCTGTGCCAGGCACATTACTAGCTGCTACACGCTGTCTAAACGTGACATATGGTTAAGTAACTTTACAATGGTTATCAAATACTTAATGTAGGTATTTCTTAAGTTGAGATGGCATTGAGTTAGGATGGTGCATTCATGTTATTTTACTGTTGTGATAGAAATTCTACTTGTACCATCTATAACTGGGTTGCTACAAAAAAAGCATGATGAAATCAATAATGTTAACCTCAGTGTAAAAACTGAGAGGAAAAGGGTAAGGTCTCTCCACTATAAAATAGATTACATTATGTTAATTTTTATACATCCATATATAACAGATATCAACTAGCCCTCAGACATTTAAGTGCTAGAAATTTTACTAAGCTGACTTTTTACAACTTTGGAAAACTTTTGAGGGGAGCAGGTAAAATTATTTGTCAAACATTCACCACTTAGAACTTCAAATACACGTTTTCAAAACAGAGCACCTTTTATATTTGATAAGTGTTCATTACAAACTTTAGAATGCCATTCACAGAGGATTGTCTTTATGTGGCCTAGCAAACATTTATCTTACTTTGGAAAAGCAATTCTGATTGCAGAACAGGAAGTGAGAAAACACTGCCAGCAGTGATTGCTACTGGAGGTAGTTGTTACAGCTACCATTTCCCCCGTGAGATTATGTGGAATTTCTTTTATCTTTGGAAAAAGTTGAGAAGATAGTAAAAGAATTAGGAATTTTAAATTACAGGGAAAAATATGTATGTGAAAAGCAATAAATATTTTGTTCACTTTGCTATCAAGATGTTCACTATCAGATATTTATTATACAGCAGCAGTTTATATTTTTAATCATTGCCCATTAATAGACACAGTAAAATATTTTTGAATCAGACATTTGGGGTTTGTATGTGCATTAAAATTGTCTTTTGTACTGTAAGTTACTGTTTAATTTGAATATTTTATCAGAACTGTCTCCCTGTGCCTTTATAATATAAAGTTGTTTCTACAACTTTTAATGATCTTAATAAAGAATACTTTAAGAATCACACTTTTCAGACTATCTCTTAACTTCACATATCTAAATTTTTTTGACTGGAAAGTGAGGTTGTATAGATAAGTTATTTTTTTTTCCCTCTTGTGTGTGTGTGTGTGTTGTTTTGTTTTTTCTTTTTTAAAGATTTTATTTATTTATTTGACAGAGAGAAACACAGCCAGAGGGGGAGCACAGGAGGGGGAGTGACAGAGGGAGAAGCAGGCTTCCTGCCGAGCAGGGAGCCCAATGCAGGGCTCGATCCCGGGTCTCTGGGATCATGACCTGAGCCGAAGGCAGTTGCTTAACCAACTGAGCCACCAGGCACCCCTTGCGGGTGTTTTGATACCGTTTTCAGAAACTATCCAGTTGATTGTGTGCTGGACTTAAAGTTTGTGCGTTTTCTGTTTTTCTGTAGTGAACTTTTTCTATAGTAGATAACTTTTACTGCTGATATGGAAGTTTTTTAAAAATTCTTGAAATTTTTCAAATGTATACAAAAGAATAATATGGTGAATAATAGTTAACAATGGTTATATTAACTTCAAATGTTAACAACATGTGGCCAAGCTTATTTCATCTGTGTCCCAATCTACTTGACCCCTGGTTATTTTGAGCAAATGTGAGAGTTGTTATTTGATTCAGAGATATACATTTCTCTTCCAGCAAAATCACAGTACCATTTCACATCTAAAAATTAACATTAATACTTCAGTATCACCAAAGCAGGAAAGCTCTCAAATACCACTGTCTTTTCTCAAAAGCTCAATATCCAACTGCAGAGGTTCTTAACTGCTGGCTATATGCTTGGAGTTAATTTGATGATCGATAAGGATAATAACTAAAATGGGCCAAAATATAATAAATATGTAAATTATGCATTCAAGATATTAACAGCAAACAAAGACAAACCCCAGTTCCATCACCTTTGGAAAGATATAAGGGAATTATTCTGGAAACTGGTAACTTGGAGACAAGAATTCATCCTGCCTTATTACCCCAGGGTAACCAAATAATTGAGTGGAAAAATTTATAAAATATGTAGAATTATTCCAGTTAGTAAATGCAGAAGGAGTGTTAGAATATCACCATTTCATAAATATTAATGAAATGAGAGCTAGGCAGTGGTCATCAATTGCTACCAAAGCCATTAATTAAAAAGCTGATAAGGAACTTTTGATAGATCAAGATGACAAGACCTGAACTCATTGGTCAATCGTAATGATATGCCTTATACTACAATTCAAAAGTACCTAGCACCACAAGAAAAGGAAGAAAAAAAAAATCTGATCAAGCCCCTAGATCTATTAATGGGAAATACATGACACAAGGAAATGTGTTAAAAGATACCCTGGGGGGCGCCTGGGTGGCTCAGTTGGTTAGGCGACTGCTTTCGGCTCAGGTCATGATCCTGGAGACCCGGGATCAAGCCCCACATCGGGCTCCCTGCTCAGTGGGAAGCCTGCTTCTCCCTCTCTCACTCCCCCTGCTTGTGTTCCCTCTCTGGCTGTGTTTCTCTCTGTCAAATAAATAAAATCTTTAAAAAAAAAAAAAAAAAAAAAGATACCCTGGGCAGGTCGCCTGGGTGGCTCAGTCATTAAGTGTCTACCTTCAGCTCAGGTCATGATCCCAGGGTCCTGGGATCCAGCCCTGCTTCAGGGTTTATATTCAGTTGGAGTCTGCTTGTTCCTTTCCCTTACCCCTGCCCCTCCCCTTCAAGTAAATCAATAAATACATACATAAAATCTTTTTTTAAAAAAAAGTCACTTGTGCGGTGCCTGGGTCCCTCAGTGGATTAAGCGTCTGACTTTTTTTTTTGTTTTAAAGATTTTATTTATTTATTTGACAGAGAGAAACACAGCTAGAGAGGGAACACAAGCAGACGGACTGAGAGAGGGAGAAGCAGGCTTCCCGCCGAGCAGGAAACCCGATGTGGGACTCGATCCCGGGCCTCCAGGATCATGACCTGAGCCGAAGGCAGTCGCCTAACCAATTGAGCCACCAAGGCGCCCCAAGTGTCTGATTTTTGATATCAGCTCAGGTCATTTTCTCAGGGTCATGAGCTCAAGCCCCATGACTAGCTCCATGCTGCATGTGGAATATGCTTAAGATCCCTCCTTTCTCTCCCTTTGGGGGCTGGGTGGTGTTCAGTCAGTTAAGAGCCCACCTTCTGCTCAAGTCATGATCCTCCAGGGTCCTGGGATTAAGCCCTGTGTCAGGTTCCCTGCTCAGCAGGGATTCTGCTTCTCTCTCTGACCACACCCTCACCCCACCTCCTGCTCATGCTCTCTTTCCCTTAAAAAAAAAAAAAAAAAAAGTCACTTGCTGTTGTTAAAGCCAGAACTAGGAATCTCCAACACTCAACACTTGTCTCTCATGGAGAAATAATGTTTCTCTTAAGTCATTTGAGAAAAGGCAATTAAAAATTGAGGAAAAATAGACATCTTTAAACCCTTGAAAATGTATACTTAGGTGTTTGAGAGGGAGAGTCTGAATCTCTCTTACCAGTTACCAGATTTTTAACCTTGACAAATTATTTAACATCTGTGAGATAGTATTTACATTAAAGAAACCCAGAATTTCTTCTCTGACTCCATTACAAGTTTACTGGACAGACAGGGAAAACAATTTATAGCTGCAAAGTACTGCGCACATGTACTGTGATAAACATTGATGGTTTGCCCAGAGAGAGAATTCATTCAAGAATTACATAATTGGCTTCTTGCTAATTGTCCAGTGCACGACCACCATGACTTTGACCTCATTATAACTAAGGTTAAATAGTTTTAGGAGGAGGAGAAGTCGCAGATATTTTTGGAAAACTTTTTGCATTTAGGTGAAATTGCTGAAGATGTGATTCAGTATGATAACTGTAAGGTGTTCCAGTTTCTTATACTTCATAAGAGAATAATTTATAATCAGCAGGCAAAAAATTCTCAAACTTTTGGGTAAGAGGGATTGTTAATTCTCATTCTTGAAGCTTAGTTTTGTCATCTTTGAAATATCAAAAGTAAGGAGAAATGTCAGTTACCATGATACTTTAGGTATGGCTACTTGTTTTCAGCTCATGGGTTCATTTAAAATTTTCTTTATCTGATCAAAATTAAGTGGTGCAAGTTTCTATAACTGAAGTGTTACTGAGAATTCTTGAAAAAGGAAACAGTGGGGAGAGACATGGTAAAATATGCAAGCTTACTACTAATAATAAACCACTTCATCTCAACCGTCCTCATTGTGAAAATGATATTGGATAGTTTTTCTCTTGGCTTGGCAGAACATGAGTCTTAGGCAAGGATTTAGTGGAGAGACAGGGGATGCTAGGATGCAAAGAGAAATTCCTGGACAGATCCAGACATTTTCTTTGCTCCCCCTGCCTGCTTTTTTTTTGCCCTTTTGTGACGTCTATAATTAAACAATACTGTCCAAAAGGAGTACATGATTATATGCACATTAAAATCAGCCTCCTTCCCCTATCCCAAGCCCTTCTTTCTCTAAATAAGTAACTATATGGGGGGCACCTGGGTGACTCGGTTAGTAAGTGTCTGCCCTTGGCTCAGGTCATGATCCCAGGGTTCTGGAATCGAGTCCCACATCGGGCTCCCTGCTCAGTGGAAAGCTTGCTTCTCCCTCTCCCACTCCTGCTGCTTGTGTTCCCTCTCTCTGTCTCTCTCTCTCTCTCTGTGTGTGTCACATAAATAAAGTCTTTAAAAATATAAGTAATTACTGTTAATGCTGTTAGTGTTGGATTGCATTTAGGTAAGCACATATACAGACTATATATAGACATTATGCTTACTGTAAAATAGAGATTATGTGAGTCTTCAGCTGTTTTTCTCTTTGTTTTTTATGATTGCCCCCACAGCCTATCAGTCTACATGAATGTATTTCATTCTTCTAAATGGAGATGGCAAACATTTTTCTTTAGATATGATAATAAATATTTCAGATTTGGTAGGCTATGTGGTCTTTGCTGCAATTACTAAATTCTGCCATTGTATAGCACAAAAGCAGCCATAGACAACACATACATTTGTAAGCATGGCTGTGTTTTAATAAAGCTTTATTTCCAAAAACAGGTCAAGTTTGGCCCGTGAATTGCAGTTGGCCAAACTGTTCTAAATTATTCCATAGTATTTCTGCATAAAAATCACCATATTGCCCCATTTAACTATTTCTCTAGTTAATTATGCCCAGTTTTTCACTATTAAACACTACTGTTATGAATATCCTTATACAAATAATCCTGTACATGTATGACTACTTCTGTAGAAAGTGAAATTGGCAGGTCGAAGATGTGTATATTTAAATGTAAATATAGCTTCTAAATTCCCCAAAGACCTTTACCAGCATATACTCCCAAAAACCATATGAAAATAGACTTCTTAGTACCTGCCAACACTATTATTTTTTTTTAATTTACCAATTGTATGTACAAAAATATTATTTTCTTGTTTTTATTTACAACTGCTTAATGATTCACTGGTAAGGCTTGAGAGAACTAACAACACTCCTTCACCTTGCTGCCTAATTTAGAATAAATTAAGAGACAGATGTAGGGGGGGGGGGCGCCTGGGTGGCTCAGTTGGTTTAGCAACTGCCTTTGGCTCAGGTCATAATCCCAGAGACCCAGGATCGAGCCCCACATTGGGCTTCCTGCTCGCAGAAAGACTGCTTCTCCCTCTCTCACTCCCCCTGCTTGTGTTCCCTCTCTAGCTGTGTTTCTCTCTGTCAAATAAATAAATAAAATCTTTAAAAAAAGAGAGAGAGAGAGAGAGAGAGAGACAGATGTAGGAATCAAAAGAGAATATCACCTATGCTGTTGATAAAGCTGTTGGACAGCTTGGCCTATATCTGTAATAACAGTAGTTTTCCAAATGCTATATGTATCCTAGAACTAATTTTCCCCACTTTTATCACAGGCAATGTTGGA
Organism: Spilogale gracilis; assembly: GCA_004023965.1. Lineage (NCBI taxonomy): Eukaryota > Metazoa > Chordata > Mammalia > Carnivora > Mephitidae > Spilogale > Spilogale gracilis. Next base: position 13,022 of record PITA01022886.1, on the reverse strand, counting down.
AAGTAACAGACCCGCCATTAGCAGTCTCTTCTTGGAAAACATACATGAAGAAACAGAATTTGTGATTCATAAGACATTCATATCCCAAAAAGGAAAAAGAGAAAGTGGCTGAACTACACATGACCAGTTCCCGTTCCCAAACTTCCCAGTTAGATGGGTCGCTGGGGAAGGGAGGAAGACTGATCAGGAGCACCACTCTTAAGTGGTCCTTCCACCAGGAAACATGAGTAGGAAGTCAGTGTCTTCCCCCAACTCCAGCTCCAGCCTTAGGGAAGCGGACCATCTCTCCAATGAGTTTGACGTCCATTTAGTTTTTTGTGAACTGCTTATTTTTATTCCTTACCCTTTCTAAATAGCTAATTTGTTCACATTTTTCTATAGCTTTGTAGGAGTGCTCCACTCTTATTAAAGATATTAGTCTTTGGTTATTTATTGAAATTACTGTATTTATTAAAATCTAAGATGCCATTGCTTATAAGACACCATTATTTATATACTCCTAAGGGGAGGGAGGTTAAAAAAACAATGTTCAGTAACTTAGAATTTATATTAATTGAAATAGCTTGCTTAGACTTTTTTGGTATGTATACTAAAAGGGAAAATATAAGCAAAATAGATTGGCTAAGGTATTTACAAAACATTTTATATTCAGAGTTCACCCACTCTCTTGAGTCAGTTTTTCTGTTCAGAGCCCTTGCTGTTCATGGTTCTCCACACTATATATCATCTTCTGTGTCATCAGATACATTGGTACAGCCATTTTCTCAGAGCCATATTTCTTCATTACTGTCTTCAGAATTTTTTTCAATCCATACCACCAATTCTGTAAGTTTTGATGCTGCCACTTTCTTGAGCTTATCAGTAGATGGAATAAAACACAAAAAAACAGGACTCATATTTTCCTCTTGAAATGGTTCTTGAATACTGTATTGAGTGAAGTGTTAAGGGGTTACAACTTTCCAATAACAATGTGAATAACAACCAATTTTGAACATATGCAGGCAATGGTACAACAAATATTGATTTGAGATGTGTTAAAATTCAAAGAAATGTTTGTTATAATTGAGGATTTAGAGTGCTTTTTTCCTGTGGGTCATGAGTCTTTTTTTTTTTCCTTTTCAGGTTTTGTGGTAAAACATATACAACAAAATTTGTTGTTTCACTTTTCTTTCTTTCTTTGTTTTTGTTTTGTTTTGTTTTTTTAGGATTGTATTTCTTTATTTGAAAGAGAGCAAGTGAGAGAGCACTGTGAGGGGAGGGAAGGGGCAGAGGAAGGAGAAGTAGACTGCCCCTGAGCAGGAAGCCAGATGCTAGGCTGGATCCCAGGACTACCCCCATCATGACCTGAGCTGATGCTCTACCAGCTGAGCCACCACCATGCCCTCATTTCACTATTTTTAAGTGTACAGTTCAGTGGTATTAGTTACATTCATAGTGTTGTGCAAATATCACCACCATCATTTCCAAACTGTTTCATCACCCCAAGCAAAACTCTACCCATTAAGTAATAATTCTCCATTTCCTCTTTTCCCAGGCACTGCTAATTTCTAATCTATAAGAAGCATCTTTAAATTTCTCATTTGATTCTAATTTTCTTCTTGTGATGCATACATTTCTCAAGTACAGACTTTTCAGTTTTGATTTTGAGAAAATGATTTGTTCACCCTTAACTGAATTCATAGAACTAAATTCTAAATTGTAAGTGTGCTGTTACCATCTCTAACATCTAGAGGAATCATGGCATTTCCCCATGACAATCATCTCTAGATCATTAGATCTCTAGATCTTTAGCAGTGCTTTTTTCCTTCCGACATGCTGTCCAGGCTGCCAAAAACATATCTAGATAATCTGGTCCTTGAAGAAACATTTATTTACACCATACCTTTGCATGAAAAAACCTTAAAAAAAAAAACAAAAAAAACAACAGTTCAGTAGTTTGGATCCCTTCCACTTGAAATGCCCAGCAATTCTTTCTTCTTAGGAGTTTTTATTAGACTAGCATTAAACTGTTTTAACTAAGAAACATTAACTCACTGCCTTTTTTTGTGTATTCTATAGGGATAAAATGAGTGATTTTAAAAAAACTATGAATTCAAGCCATGAGTTTTTTTTAGATTTACCCTTCATGTATGATCTTAATAAAAATTCTAAATCTGAGCATTGACAACTGTTAATAGTACTGTTCATATCTGTTCTGTTTTCCCTTTTAAGATACTCTTAAGTCCCATGTTAGGAAATGACCCATCAGATGAGATTAGCTTGGGAGCTTACATGACACCTCAGGTTGTATTTAGTGCTACTAGCAAAAAAATTTTATGGGCCTGCAGATCTTCAAACTTTGTTCAAGTTTTTGGCAAGATTTTTCAGTGTGTGTGATATCTATTTCCTTTTGGCAAGTTTCACAACTTGATGCTTTAAAAAATATATGTCTATGATGTGATCTTCAATACTTCCCTTGTACCATTTTATTTTTTGACACTAAAAAGGTAGTTTGTATCAGGCCTTGAGCTAAACAAAATATATGCTCATATGTGTTGCCACACTTTGAGGAGTTGTCCTTTCTTTGGAGGCCATTTCTATTTGTGGATGTTATACTTGGAGTTATAAATGAGATCCTAGATAAAGAAGAAGAGTTGTGGCCACAGGAACTTATCCTTCATCTGTTTGTCTCCTGTCTCCAACAAGACCAAGAAGAAAGGCTCTAGAAGTTTTTAGATTGTTTCCATATAAGAAACTATTGAAAAATCATTCTTAAAGGAGGGGAAAGAGGCGCCTGGGTGGCTCAGTGGTTAAGCTTCTGCCTTCAGCTCAGGTCATGATCCCCGGGATTGAGCCCTGCATCAGGCTGCCTGCTCAATGGGAAGCCTGCTTCTCCCTCTCCCACTCCCGCTGCTTGTGTTCCCTCTCTGGCTGTGTTTCTCTCTGTCAAATAAATAAAATCATTAAAAAAATAAATAAATAAATAAGGGTAAAGCCTAATCTGAAAAAGTGAGGCACATTCATTAATTTTTTTAAAGATTTTATTTATTTATTTATTTATTTATTTATTTATTTAACAGAGAAACACAGCTAGAGAGGGAACACAAGCAGGGGGAGTGAGAGAGGGAGAAGCAGGCTTCCCACCCAGCAAGGAGCCCGATGCGTGGCTCCATCCCTGGTCTCTGGGATCATGACCTGAGCCCAAGGCAGTCGCTTAACCAACTGAGCCACCCAGGTGCCCCTCATTAATTTTTTTCTATCTATTTCATCTGAAGTCTTTACGAAAGCAACTTCATTTTTACTACTTTAAAGAGAGTTAAAATTATATCACTTGGCCTGTCTTATCACAGAGCTAATCATTCATCCATTAGTTTACTGTAAATTAAAATTTTGAGGAAATTCTGGGTTTTCCCCTTATTCCTCTGAGCAGCTGCCTTGGAAATAAATGTGCATGCCTGGTCAGTAGAAGGGTTGGCTGAAGGGAAGAGAGGGTAGGACATTTCTTTGATCTCTACTCAGAAACATAAAATTCCAGTTGTGTGCTTACTCTGCAAGATGCAAGGAGGCGGTCCTTGACAAGTCTCCAATGTGAGTTACATATGGACTCCAAGGTCTTAAAAGAACTCTTTCTAATCTTCTGTTTTATAATGTTTCAGATTTAAATTCCATCTGCACACACCTTCCAGCTCCTTTGCTGCCACTCTAGAGCTCAGTCACCATGAATAATCTCTTTGGTCTCTGAGGCTGGGTCCTGCTTAGATAATAATGTGAGAAAATGCCTCATCCTTAAGGTTGAATTTGCTCTGTGGATTTCAGGATAGATGTTCTTTGCTGAGAGCTACTACAGTGTCTACCTAAATGTCTTCATTTTAGACAATGGTGCGACAAGGTCGGGATGGCTGCAACCTCAAGATGAAGGCTGTGTTTACTTCTGTTAAACATGATTTGCCAGAGAAGATTTAAATGCTGCTATTTTGCTATGATAACCTAGTTATGCTTATGGATAGATTTAAAGATACACATTCTCAGAGTATAGTTAAGCATTTTAAGCACATTTTATCCAATTCTTTTTTTTTTAAGATTTTATTTATTTATTTGATAGAGAGAGACCCAGCAAGAGAGGGAATATAAGCAGGAAGAGTGGGAGACTGAGAAGCAGTCTTCCCGCAGAGCTGGAAGCCCGATGTGGAGCTATATCCCAGGACCCTAGGATCATGACCTGAGCCAAAGGCAGACACCCAATGACTGAGCCACCCAGGCAACCAAATTTTATTCAATTCTTTAAAAAGATTCAGTTTGCTAAATAATTCAGAGTATTAAATTTTAAGATCCAGAGAAGTTACTAAGTTTTACAGGAAGGAGATATGATTTAGATGCCAGAATACTTATTATTGAGGCCTGTCTTTACCACTAGTGGGCTGAAAAATCATGGGAAAATCACTCTGCTTATTTGGTTTTCAACTTTTTCTTCTTAAAAGGAAGTAGGAGGAAATTATTCCTAAGGACATTTTCAGCGGCAGGTTCCTATAGCTTCAAGTTGATATAAATTTATTGTGGTCTTTAGAATACACTTAAACACCATATTTTAAGAATTCTCAAAAAATGATGTTCTAAAACAATAACTATGTTCTAAAACAATAAATACTATGCCATTGGATAAGTCATAATGAACAAGTTACTGAAGAATTGTTAAATATTTTAAAATAGTCTTTCAATAAATATCTAAGCCTTTAAGGAACTGGAAGTCTGTCAGCATGATGGCAGGTAACCATTTATAACTATAGTGTGAAGCAAGATGATTTGTATTAAAAACTGACTGGAGGATTAGATATGTTTTGTAAGCTGGGGTAGGTCATAGAACACATTGTATGAGAAACATATTGATGCACACAATAAGAACAAGGGATAAAGTTCTACTTTGACTTATTTTTCCATACTTTCCTGTGAGGGATTTTAGTACCTAAATGAAATATATTTCCTTTCATACACATTTGTGTATGTGTGTGATGTGTTTTTTGTTGAGGGAAATATGGTGTTGATGGAGATGAATATGGAGGTTGACTGTGTTGCTAAGTTTTGTGCTATTCTCTGGAATTTGGTAAGTCCTTTTTATTTCTTGGAACTACTTTTAAAGCATTATATAATTGTGTTTTCTTTGCACATTATTTTTTTTAACTTTCAAATGATTCATTTATTCTTTTTTTTATTAACATATAATGTATTATTTGTTTCAGGGGTACAAGTCTATGAATCATCAGACTTACACAATTCACAGCACTCACCACAGCACATACCCTCCCCATGTCCATCATATAGCCACCCGATCCCTCTCTTCCCCCCCTCCAGCAACACTCAGTTTGTTTCCTAAGATTGAGTCTCCTATGGTTTATCTCCTTCCTGTCCCATCTGTCTCATTTTTCCTCCCTTCCCCCACGACCCCCCACCATGCCTCTCAAATTCCTCATATCAGAGAGATCCTATGATAACTATCTTTCTCCAAATGACTTATTTCGCTTAGCATAATACCTTCTAGATCCATCCATGTCATTGCAACTGGTAAAATTTCATTTTTTGATGGTTGCGTAGTACTCCATTGTGTATATATACCACTTCTTCTTTATCCATTCATCTGTTGATGGACGTCTAGGCTCTTTCTATAGTTTGGCTATTGTGGACCTTGCGATATAAACATTCAGGTACACATGTCCTTTTGGATCACTACATTTGTACATTTAGGGTAAATACCCAGTAGTGTGATTGCTGAGTCATAGGGTAGCTCTATTTTCAACTTTTTGAGGAACCTCCATACTGTTTCCCAGAGTGGCTTCAACAGCTTGCATCCCACCAACAGTGTAGGAGCGTTCCCCTTTCTCCCCATCCTCACCAACACCTGTCTTTTCCTGACTGGTTAATTTTAGCCATTCTAACTGGTGTGAGGTGGTATCTCACTGAGGTTTTGATTTGTATTTCCCTGCTGCTGAGGGATGTTAAACGCTTTTTCATGTATTTGTTGGCCATTTGGATGTCTTTGCAGAAATGTCTTTTCGTGTCTTCTACCCATTTCTTGATTGGATTATTTGTTCTTTGGGTGTTGAGTTTGGTAAGTTCCTTATAGATTTAGGATATTAGCCCCTTATCTGATATGTCATTTGCAAATATCTTCTCCCATTCTGTTGGCTGTCTTTTAGTTTTGTTGACTGTTTTATTTGCTCTGCAAAAGCTTTGATCTTGAAGTCCCAACAGTACATTTTTGCCCTTGCTTCCCTTGCCTTTGGTGATGTTTCTAGGAAGAAGTTGCTGCAGCTAAGGTTGAAGGGGTTGCTGCCTGTGTTCTTCTCAAGGATTTTGATGGATTATTGTCTCACATTGAGATTTTTTTCCATATTTATTTATCTATTTGACAGAGAGAAACACAGCTAAAGAGGGAACACAAGGAGGGGGAGTGAGAGAGGCTTCTCGCTGAGCAGGGAGCCTGATACAGGGCTTGATCCTGGGACTCCGGAATTATGACCTGAGCCAAAGGCAGACAGACGCTTAATGACTGAGCCACCCAGATGCCCCTCACATTGAGATCTTTCATTCATTCTGAGTCTATTTTTGTGTGTGGTATAAAGAAATGGTCCAGGGCACGTGGTGGCTCAGAGGGTTAAGCCTCTGCCTTCAGCTCAGGTCATGATCTCAGGGTCCTGGAATCGAGTCCCACATTGGGCTCTCTGCTCGGCAGGAGGCATGCTTCCCCCTCTTTCTCTGCCTGCCTCTCTACCTATTTGTGATCTCTCTCTCTCTGTCAAATAAATAAATGAAATCTTTAAAAAAAGAAATGGTCCAGTTTCATTCTTCTGCATGTGGCTGTCTGATTTTTCCAACACCATTTGTGGAAGAGACTATCTTTTTCCACCGGACATTCTTTCCAGCTTTGTCGAAGATTAGTTAACCATAGAGTCCATTGCTGGGCTCTTATTCTATTCCATTGATCTATGTGTCTGTTTTTGTGCCATGACCATACTTTCTTGATGGTTACATCTTTGTAATAGAGCTTGAAGTCTGGAATTGTGATGCTGACAACTTTGGTTTTCTTTTTCAACATTCCTCTAGCTATGTGAGGTTTTCTGGTTCCATATAAATTTTAGGATTATTTGTTCCATTTCTTTGAAAAAAGTTGATGGTATTTTGATATGGATTGCATTAAATGTGTAGATTGCTTTAGGTATCATAGACATTTTTACAATATTTGTTCTTCCAATCCATGAACGTGGAAGATTTTTCCATTTCTTTGTGTCTTCCTCAATTTCTTTCATGAGTACTTTATAATTTTCTGAGTACGGATTTTTTGCCTCTTTGGTTAGGTTTATTCCTAGGTGCCTTATGGTTTTGGGTGCAATTGTAAATGGGATTGACTCCTTAATTTCTTTCTTTTGTCTTATTAGTATATAGAAATGCAACTGATTTCTGTGCATTGATTTTGTATCCTGACAGTGTACTGAATGCCTGTATGAGATATAGCAGTTTTGGAGTGGAGTCTTTTGGGTATTTCACATAAAGTATCATATCATCTGCAAAGAGTGAGAGTTTGACTTCTTCTTTGCCGATTCAGATGCCTTTTATTTCTTTTTGTTTTCTGATTGCTGAGTCTAGGAGTTCTAGTACAATGTTGAATAGCAGTGGTGAAAGTGGATAGCACTGTCACTGTGTTCCTGACCTTCAGGGAAAAACTCTGTTTGTCCCCATTGAGATAGATATTTGCTGTGGGTTTTTCATAGATAGCTTTTATTATACTGAGGTATGTACCCTCTATCCCTATACTGTGAAGAGTTTTCATCAAGAAAGGATGCTGTACCTTATCAAAGACTTTTTCAGCATCTATTGGTATCCTATGGTTCTTGTTCTTTCTTTTATTATTGTATTGTATCACATTGATTGATTTGCAGATGTTAAATCTTTTTTTTTAAGATTTTTATTTATTTATTTGACAGAGAGAAACACAGCGAGAGAGGGAACACAAGCAGGGAGAGTGAGAGAGAATCAGGCTTCCTGCTGAGCAGGGAGCCCGATGCGGGGCTTGATCCCAGGACTCTGGGATCATGACCTGAGCCGAAGGCAGTTGCTTAACCAACTGAGCCACCCAGGTGCCCCTGATTTGCAGATGTTAAACCAACCTCATAGCCCAGGAATAAATCCCACTTACTAGTGGTGAATAATCCCTTTAATGTACTGTTGGATCCTATTGGTTAGTATTTTGGTGAGGATTTTTGCATCCATATTCATTAGGGATATTGGTCTGTAGTTTTACTTTTTGATGGGGTCTTTGGTTTTGGGATCAAGGTAATGCTGGCCTCATAAAATTAGTCTGGAAGTTTTCCTTTCCTTTTTATTTTTTGGAACGGTTTCCAGAAAATAGGTATTAATTCTTTAAATACATATTTGGTAGAATAGTTCGGTAAAATTCCCCTGGGAAGCCATCTGGCCCTTGTTGGGAGATTTTTGATGGCGGCTTCAAGGTCCTTACTGATTATGGGTCTGCTCAGGTTTTCCATCTCTTCCTGGTTCAGTTTTGGTAGTTTATGTGTCTCTATGAATGCATCCATTTCTTCTAGATTGTCAAATTTATTGGTGTATAGCTGCTCGTAATATGTTCTTATAATTGTATTTCTTTGATGTTGGTTGCAATCTCTCCTCTTTCATTGGTAATGTTATTAATTTGGGTCCTTTCTCTTTTTGATAAATCTGGCCATGTGTTTATCAATCTTATTAATTCTTTCAAAGAACCAGTTCCTAGTTTCATTGATCTATTCTACTATTCTTTTGGTTTCTATTTCATTGATTTCTTCTCTGAGCTTTATTATTTCTCTTCTCCTGCTGGATTTAGGCTTTCTTTGCTGTTCTTTCTCCAGTTCCTTTAGATGTAGGGTTAGCTTGTGTATTTAAGACCTTTCTTGTTTCTTCAGAAAGGCTTGTATTGCTATATACATTCCTCTCAGGACTGCCTTTGCTGGGTCCCAATGATTTTGAATAGTTATGTTTTCATTTTCATTTGTTTACATGAATTTTTTTTAAATTCTTCTTTAATTTCCTGGTTGACCCATTCATTCTTCAGTAGGATGCTCTTTAGCCTCCACGTATTTGAGCTCTTTCCAACCTTCCTCTTGTGGTTGAGTTCTAGTTTCAAAGCATTGTGGTCTAAAAATATGTAGGTAATGACCCCAATCTTTGGGTACCATTTGAGATCTGATTTGTGCCCTAGGATGTGGTCTATTCCGGAGAATGTTCCATGTGTTCTAGAGAAGAATGTGTATTTTGTTGCTTTGGGCTGGAAAGTTCTGAATGTATCTGTGATGTCCATCTCGTCCAGTGTGTCATTTAAAGCCTTTATTTCTTTGTTGACCTTTTGCTAGATGATCTGTCCATTTCAGTGAGAGCAGTGTTAACGTCCCCTACTATTATTGTATTGTTTTCAATGTGTTTCTTTGATTTAGTTATTAATTGGTTTATATAATTGGCTGTTCCCATCTTAGGGGTATAGATATTTAAAATTGTTAGATCACGTTGGACAGACCCTTTAAGTGTGATGTAGTGTCCTTCCTCATCTCTTATTATAGTCTTTGACTTAAAATCTAATTTGTCTGATATAAGAATTGCCACCTCAGCTTTCTTTTGATGTCCATTAGCATGGTAAATTGTTTTCCACCCCCTCACTTTAAATCTGGAGGTGTCCTTGGGTATAAAATGTGTTTCTTGCAGACAGCATATCTATAGGTCTTGTTTTTTTGTTTTTTCGTTTGTTTGTTTTTCCATGCTGATATGCTGTGTCTTTTGATTGGGGCATTTAACCCATTTACATTCAGGATAACTACTGAAAAATATGACTTTAGTTGATATGATATTGGTTAGTGTATATTTTTCTGGGGTCATTGTTAGACTCTAAGTTTTTTGTTCTCTCATTCATCAGTTCTTCTGTGGATCTGCCATTGTAATGCCTATAAGGTGACTGTTACTGTATGTTGTCCCTGTTCCTTTCTGGTCTGTTACTTTTAGGATGTCTCTTTGTTTAGAGGACCCCTTTCAATATTTCCTGTAGGGCTGGTTTGGTTTTTGCAAATTCTTTTAGTTTTTGTTTGTACTGGGAGGTTTTTGTTTTTTGTTTTTTGTTTTTTTTAAGATTTTATTTATTTATTTAACACAGAGAAAGATTACAAATAGGCAGAGAGAAAGAGGGGGAAGCAGGTTCCTCACTGAGCAGAGAACCCAATGTGGGACTTGTTCCCTGGACCCTGAGATTATTACCCGAGCTGAAGGCAGAGGCTTAACCCTCTGAGCCACCCAGGCGCCCCTGTCCTGAAAGCTTTTCATCTCTCCTTCTATTTTTAATGACAGCCTAGCTGGATATGAAAGCTTTTTCTCTCTCCTTCTATTTCAATAACAGACTAGCTGGATATAGTATTCTTGGCTGCATATTTTTCTCATTTGGTTATGCTGAATATATCATGTCAGTCCTTTCTGGCCTGCCAGGTTTCAGTCAACAGGTCTGCTGCCAATCTAATATATATTTTTTAAATTTTATTTTATTTTTTCAGTGTTCCAAGATTCATTGTTTATGCCCCACACCCAGTGCTCCATGCAATACATGCCCTCAGTACCCACCACCAGGCTTTCCCATCCCCCCACCCCCTTCCCTCCAAGACCCTCAGTTTGTCACATGGTTTCACTTAATTGCAGTGCATAAGGGGTAATGTGGAGGACAGTAGAGAAGGAAATGAAATGGGAAGTAGGATAATTCGAGGAGAGAAATGAAACATGAGACTTTGGACTCAGAAACAATCTAATATTTTTATCATTGTAGGTTACAGACCTCTTGTCCTAAGCTACTTTCAGGATTTTCTCTTTGTCTCTGAGACTTGTAAGTTTTACTATTAGATGCTGGGGTATTGACCTATTTTTATTGATTTTTAGGGGTGTTCTTGGTGTCTCCTGGATGTTGATGTTCGTTTCCTTCCCCAAATTAGGGAATTTCTTTGCTATAATTTGCTCCAATATACTTTCTGCCCCCACATCTCTCTTCTTCTTCTGGGATCCCAATTATTCTTTCTTTCTTTCTTTCTTTCTTTCTTTCTTTCTTTCTTTCTTTCTTTCTTTCAAGATTTTATGTATTTATTTTATATAGAGAGAGTTCACAGGTAGGCAGAGAAACAAGCAGAGAAGCAGGCAGGGGTAGGGGAAGCACTCTCCCTGCTGAGCAGAGTCCCTGATGTGGGACTCGATCCCAGTACCCTGAGATCATGACCTAAGCTGAAGGTAGGGGCTTAACCCAATCAGCCACCCAGGTGCCCTGGAATCCCAATTATTCTAATATTGTTTTGTCTTATGGTATCACTTATCTCTCAAATATCTAGACCTCATGGTCCAGTAGTTATTTGTTTCTCTTTTTCTCAGCTTCTTTATTCTCCATCATTTGGTCTTCTATATCATTAATTCTCTCTTCTGCCTCATTTATCCTCACAGTAAGAGCCTACATTTTTTATTGCTCCTCATTAATAGCTTTTTTGATTACAACTTGTTTAGATTATAGTTCTTTTATTTCTCTGGAATAGGATTTTATTTCTCCAGAAATGGATTCTCTACTATCTTCTATGCCTTTTTCAAGCCCAGCTAGCATCTTTATAATCATCATTCTGAGCTCTAGTTCTGACACCTTATTAATGTCTGTATTGACTAGGTCCCTAGCAGTTGGTACTTGCCTCTTTTTCTTTTCTTTTCTTTTTTTTCTGAAGTGAGTTTTCCTACCTTGTCATTTTGTCCAGAGAAGAACTGATGAATGAGAGAACAAAAAACTTAAAGTGTAACAACAACCCCAGAAAAATATGCACTAAATCAGAAGAGACATGAAACTGGGGGAAGAAGAAAGGAAAGGGGGAAAAAATGATTAGACTAGTGAATAGAACAAAGACACACACTTGATTTTGGGTGTATTTTAGTATGTTAGAAGAAACTGCCTCCCAAAATTCTAAGGAAAGAAAAACTTACATATATACAAAAGAAGTGTAAGCATGCTGAAGGGATGGAATATGACCATAAAATTGACAATAAAGACAGTCTCTTCAATAAATGGTGCTGGAAAAATTGGACAGCTACATATAGAAGAATGAAACTAGACCATTCTCTTACACCACACACAAAGGCAAACTCAAAATGGATGAAAGACCTCAATGTGAGGCAGGAATCCATCAAAATCCTGGAAGAGAACATAGGCAGTAACCTCTTTGACATCAGCCACAGCAACTTCTTCCAAGACACGTCTCCAAAGGCAAAGGAGACAAAAGTGAAAATGAACTTCTGGGACTTTATCAAATTGAAAAGCTTCTGTACAGCAAAGGAAACAATCAACAAAACAAAGAGGCAACCCACGGAATGGGAGAGGATATTTGGAAATGACACTACAGACAAAGGGCTGATATCCAAGATCTATAAAGAACTACTCAAACTCAACACCCAAAAAGAAGATGAACACATCAAAAAATGGGCAAGAGACATGAAGAGGCACTTCTCCACAGAAGATATGCAAACGGCTAACAGACACATGAAAAAATGTTCAGCGTCACTAGCTATCAGGGAAATTCAAATCAAAACCACACTGAGATACCACCTTACACCAGTCAGAATGGCCAAAATTAACAAGACAGGAAACAACAAGTGTTGGAGAGGCTGCGGAGAAAGGGGAACCCTCTTACACTGTTGGTAGGAATGTAAACTGGTGTAGCTGCTTTGGAAAACAGTGTGGAGATTCCTTAAAAAATTAAAAATAGAGCTGCCCTATGACCCTGCAATTTCACTACTGGGCATTTACCTCAACGATACAGATGTAGTGAAAAGAAGGGCCATATGTACACCAATGTTCATCGCAGCAATGGCCACAATCGCCAAACTGTGGAAAGAGCCAAGGTGCCCATCAACAGATGAATGGATAAAGAAGATGTGGTACATATATACAATGGAATACTATGCCTCCATCAGAAAAGATGAATATCCAACTTTTGTAGCAACATGGACTG
>PITA01022885.1:0-29387 GCA_004023965.1 Spilogale gracilis | reverse complement strand
TCTATTTACATTGAAAGCATCTGAAAGACTGAGGGAATAGTCAGTAATTCAATATTCAACAAGAATATGTATTATGTAAAGCAACTCTGCTAGTTGTGGTTAATTTCAGTATGCATTTTATTTATAAGCATTAATTAAACCTGTTTGCTTCTTTTTAGGAGCTCTTACTCTAGTGAAGGAGATAGATCAAATAAAAAATATGTGAATACCATCATGATACAGTGAGATACTAATTTCACTGGTCTACAGAGATACTGCACAGAGAAGATATTTGGCCTGAGCCATGAAGGAGGAACCACTAGTCTTGTGGTTGTGAAGATAGGCAGAAGTGAGAGAAAGTGTGTGTGTGTGTGTGTGTGTGTGTGTGTGTGTGTGTGGTGGTAGGAAGGGTAAGGTAGTGAGAACAAGGATAGTGAGGCATAAAGGTGATGTTTATGTTTGTTTTCAACAGTGTTCTGAAAACTAGTTTACAGAATTTGATTGCAATTTACAACCTGATAGCTTTTTACTCAAAGTTGGTCCCAATAGGAAGCAAAGGTCAATCTGTTCATGAAAATGAGAATTCAATCTACTGATTTTGTGCTATTGGATAAAAATAAATAAATCGCCATTAGGAAACAGTTAAATAGGTAATGTGCATGTCACTACTTACATAAAATTTTAAAAATGACTTCAATAAATTTGGGAAAGAATGAGTTAGTACAATCTTCACAGAACAGTGACATTTTCATATTCCAGCCAATTAAAGAAGAGCAAAACAGAGTTGCTACAAGCCTGACAGGCCTAATTACAGATAGCCACAAGTCACAGAGAGATTACATATTCTGAAAAATCCTCATACCATAAATGAAATGTTACAGCAAATTTAAATACAAAGCTTACAAAAACCACCAAGAATACCCAGTACTTCTAAAAACAAATTAATTAAAACAAATGCAAATGAAAAATGGGACACAAAATAATTTATAAAAATCAGAGTAATAATTTGAGATTCAGGGGATGTACATCAATGCCCACATCAGGGATTTTAAGCAGTGGACACACTGATAGCCAAAGAATAGGGAAAGAGAATTCAGTTAGGTGGGGAGTTAACATGGACACTCTGACATGAAGCTGGGACCCTTGAGATGAAATCATCAATGAAAATATGGTCTAGAGGGGTGCCTGGGTGGCTCGGTTGGGTGACCGCCTTCAGCTCAGGTCATGATCCCGGAGACCCAGGATTGAGTCCCACATCGGGCTCCCTGCTCAGCAGGAGGCCTGCTTCTCCCTCTTTCACTCCCCGTGCTTGTGTTCCTTCTCTGGCTGTGTTTCTCTCTGTCAAATAAATAAAATCTTTTAAAAAAAGAAAATAAAAGAAAATATGGTCTAGAGAAATTTCTTCTGCCAGCAAAGGAAGCCTATAGATAAACATCTTTGTGTGCTTTAGATCTGGAGGAAAAACCCATTTAACAAACACCCGGTGTCTGCTATGAGATATGCAATTTTTCTAAGTGTTTAAGATATATTACTGACACTTTAAAAAAGACTAAGACTGCTGTCATTGTGGTAACTAGATTCTGAAAGGCAGAGGAAAGAGAGTAGATGGTACAATATGCTTGCATTACTTCCCTTTGGGACCTAGGCCTTTGTTCTGCCAGGACTGTTGTCTGCTCATTGCCAGTGGTTTGAGCCTGCTGTGGGAACTGCCCTCACTCAAAAGGAATTGCTTTGACCAAGCTCAACCTTCCCCCAGGGCAGCCTGCATCTGACGACAGGTGCATCGAATGACAGGTGCATCTGATGACAGGTGCATCTCATCTGACAACAGGTGCATCTCATCTGACAACAGGTGCATCCGACGACAGGTGCATCCGAAGACAGGACATCTGACTACAGGTACATCTTTTGACAGGTGCATCTGACGACAGTGCATCTGATGACAGGTGTATCTGATGAAGGTGCATCTGAGGACAAGTGCATCTGATGAAGGTACATCTGTTGACAGGTGCATCTGATGACAGTTGCATCTGATGACAGGTACAACTGACAACAGGTACATCTGTTGACAGGTGCATCTGATGACAGGTACATCTGATGTTAGGTGCATCTGACGACAGGTGCATCTGTTGACAGGTGCACCTAATGACAGGTGCATCTGACAACAGGTACACCTGTTGGCAGGTGCATCTGATGACAGGTGCATCTTTTGGAAGGTGCATCTGATGACAGGTATTACAGGAGTACAAAGGGTCAGCTACCTTGCCTCAACTGGGAGAAAACAGCATGACTGCCTCTGTTGGACATCTCATCAAATAAACTGAAGAATTTGTTGCAATCCCATCAAAACAGTTCTATTTTTCCTCAATTTTTGCTTTTATCTCTCCTTTACATGTGTTGTTGGTGCCCAATAAACTCACTGTCCACAAATTACTATCTCCAGTTTCTTTCTTGGGAAGCAAACCTACAACTTTTAATGCCAGGACTGATAAAGAAAGATGACTCTAAATTAAATTTTTGTTGTTTGATTAGCCTGCCAACCAGACAGCAATATGGAGCCTGATGGTTTGTAAGTTTGTAAGATACACACATATACACACTACCATTAGTAAATATCAATCGAATAATGACTAGGGGATATATATAGTAAAAACAATTATTTTAAAAATTATATGGAGAAAAAAGATTGAGAGGAAATATTATAAAATAGTATTAATTTTATTTGATTTGAAGTAAATATAATTTATCTTATTTCCATTCATTTTCAATTTTTAATTTTTTGTTGAGAAAATACATAAATTACATTAATAGATAAACTAAACATCAAAATTCAAGCTCAGGAATAAAATTCAAGCTCGTTTCTATTATTATTTTTTTATATTTTTTTAAGATTTTATTTATTTGACAGAGAGAAACACAGCCAGAGATGGAACACAAGCAAGGAGAGTGAGAGAGAGGGAGAAGCAGGCTTCCCACCGAGCAGGAAGCCCCATGTGGGACTCGATCCCGGGTCTCCGGGATCATGACCTGAGCCAAAGGCAGTCGCTTAACCAACTGAGCCACCCAGGCACCCTTGTTTCTATTATTAAATTCAGTTTCACTATGATCAGAATGCAATAGATTTCAGATTCAGATAGTCCATCCCATAGAATGTTATACACCTTTAACTTCATGTCTAGGGAAGCTTCTTTATTTTTATTAAACATTAAAATGCACATTTAATGCCATAGATCTAGATTTTATATGACTTTTAATATATTTCCATATTTTATAATCATGTGATAGATCCAACCACAAAGAGCTGTACTAATATCATGAAAGCAACTGTATCATCTGCTCTCTGGTTTACGATAAGTGACCTTTATGATTTTTCTATGCATTCTCCCCTAGATGTTCTGCAATTTTTGTGTAACATAATCAGTGGCTAAGGGGAACAATTACCAATCAACAATATCCTTTCATATTTTCCTCTCCACAGTACCCTAGTCCACCTGTAGCAAACAATTAAATTTTATGCATTAGAGATTATCAATAACTTCCTAATTGACAAAAATTAGGAAGTTATTGATAATCTCTAATGCATAAAATTCTTTTCTGCTCTTGACTGCTTTATGGAGTATCTCAACCTTGACCACCCTTCATTCTCTTGGTTGGTTGTTTTGTTTTGTTATGACCTAACAGCCTTGTCTGTGCTATCTTCTAAAATGAAACTCAACCCTCATGCCCAGTCATATCTATTTCTTCCTTTCAGGCTCAGGAATATTTTCTCCTTTTCATTTCTATTGCCAGTGCTCCAGAAAAGCACACTCATCATCTTTCCACAGATGACTTCAATATCCTTCTGTTATGCTTTTTGTCAACCTGCCCTCCACACACCCAAGCATCTACCGCTGTTGCTGCCAGACTAACATTTCAGAAGTACAGCCTTGTTCATATTAGGCCCTTCTTCAAATCATTCACTGGCTTATTCATAGATTTTGTATTCATAGATTTTGTATAGTCCCAGTTTATTTTCTAGTTTCCTTACACATAAACAATATTCAGCTTTGTTGTCTGTTTTCTGCCCCAGAATATTACAGGCACCCACTTGAGTTCACTCCAATTTTGACAGTGAGTTGGCATCTCTCTTCTCTAGGTGAATTCTTCAAAGATCTTGTTTAAATATTATCTCCCCTATGATGCTGTTCGTGATAATCCCTGGATACCCTCTATGCACAAGGATCATTATTTCTACTCATTCCCACTAGAACCTTTGCAATTCCTAATTTCCCTGCTACAGGGATATTCTCTAAAATGTCTCAGGGCTGACTTTCCTTGGTCTTCACATCTTAGCTCAGATTCATCTCTTCACAGATGTTTTCCTTAATTTAAACTAGTATACTCTTCAGAACACTTCTCAGTGTCTAAAATATCTCTTTGTTGTATTTATTTCTTTTGCTTTTACTCATGTAAATTCTATGGAAATAGGAGTCTTTTTGTTTGCTTTATTAAGATAATTTTTTGAGAGCAGTTTTAGGTTCACAGCAACTGGGGGGAGATATATATATCTCTTGCTCACACACATGCATAGACTTTTCCATCAATATCTCACCAAGAGAAAAATAGCAACTCTCAAAAAATTAGTGTAAGATCAATATATAGTGGTCTTAAGACTATAATAAATGTTGGAAATCAAACCTATGATAAAAATCATAAGACACTTTATTTTTAAAATGCATGCTCTCCTAGTTTACCACTCATACTCTCCAACAAGTTTAAAAACAAAGAACAAAAATTTCAACAAGTACACTTCCAGATATTTTCCTTCAAACTGAAAGTGAAATATATAGCAACATTTAAAGAAAAACTCTCCTCATGGAATAGCACTGGATGGTACCATGCCCTTCTTTCTTGGAGATATAGACCCTTACAATAATTGAGTTTTACCAAAGATGTCCAGAAGTTTCTCTAAATATACTAGAGTGGGATCATTCTGACACAATAACATATGCCACAAACTACTGAAGGCTGTAAAATGTGCCACTACTATAAATTGTTTTAAAAACAGAGTTGGGCAAGTATTTGGAGAAAAGAAATATCGAAGGGCAGACCTGCTAAATCAAAAGGAAGCGATGGGCAATAAATGCCAAGCTACTGAATTCTTGTAAGATTTACTGTAAATTCTTACTGTGCAGTAGCCTCATTTCTTTTCCTGTGAAGAAAATGAAGTTATTATAAGGTATCATGCCAAATTTCATGAAATGTCGTGATACAGCACTAAAAAATGGTCACTTTTTGCATGGAACTCCTGAAAATGGTTGTAAATACCTATAGCATTACCCCCCCACACAGTAAACTACTACTATTTTTAGGAAAAACAAACAAACAAAACACAAAGAACCCAACTCTGTTGATTAATTTCATTTCATTAAATTTCTTACTACACACATTTAATATTTTCTATGTTGAGATTAAGATGTTTTAAGATTTATTTATGAGAGAGAGAGAGAGAGATTGAGAGAGAACTTGAGCAGGGAAAGGGGCAGAAGGGGAGGGAGAGAAGCGGACTCCCTGACTCTCGGCTTGATCTCAGGAACTGAGATCATGACCTGAGCTGAAATCAAGAGTCAGACGCTCAACTGACTGAGACATTCAGGCACCCCTAACTTGTTATTATTATTATTTTTTAAATAAGGAAGATGTAGATTCTTTCCTAAATAGGACATGTACTTAACTTTGTTTTTCCAGTAAATGACATGGATTTCAGTTTTAGTCACTTTCCTTAACCCATGCATTACTAAATATATTTATTTATATTGGCCGACAATTGAGTCTACACAATAAACTTACTTTGGCCCATGGCCAAGGTGTTATAAATACTATAACAGTTTTACCTAAAAATATTCAGTCAGATTCAATAGGGCTGCAACTGAATTCTCTAAGCCAGACACAATTTTCCATCAATATACTGTCATTCTTCCTGTAAAACTTTTGTACTGAATCATCCCAGAATCCTGTTCTCAAACTATAAAATTTAGAATCAACCAGGGCAACCTGGGTGGCTCAGTCCTTAAGCATCTGTCTTTGGCTCTGGTCAGGATCCCAGGGTCCTGGGATGGAGTCCCACGTTGGGGTCCCTGCTTGGCAAGAGGCCGGCTTCTCCCTCTGTCACTCTCCCTGCTTATGTTCCCTCTCTGGCTGCGTTTCTCTCTGTCAAATAAATGAATGAAATCTTAAAAACAATTTTTAGAATCAACCTCAGATATTCTCCTCTACACCTACTGTGATGGACTCAGAGATGATCCACCACGCCCATCTCCCTGCAAAGGTAGTTTTGTTTCCCAGGTGCTAGGAAGACTGTCAACACTCCATCTTCAACTGTTGGTCCCTTCAGGGCTTGCCTTGGCTTCACTGGACTGTCACTGCCAAAGTCATGCTGTTGGTAGTGTGGACCTCATCCCATGACTAAATGTACAGGCAGGATAGAAACTCATTTTAGCCCATCAGTCTTACACAGTTCATAGCACTCACCATAGCACATACCCTCCCCAACGTCCATCACCCAGCCACCCTATCCCTTCCCTGCTTCTCCTCCAGCAACCCTCAGTTTGTTTCCTGAGATTGAGTCTCTTATGGTTTGTCTTCTTCCTGGGTCCCAACTTGTTTCACTTTTCCCTCCCTTTCCTCCACAACCTCCCATGCTGCCTTACAAATTCCTCATATCAGAGAGTTAGAGAGATCATATGATAACTTGCTTTCTCTGAATGACTTATTTTGCTCAGCATAATACCCTCTAGTTCCATCCACATCACTGTAGAAAGGAAGATTTCATTTTTTGGAGGCTGCATATTATTCCATTTTATATACCACATCTTCTTTATCCATTCATCTGTTGATGGACATCTAGGCTCTTTCCATAGTTTGGCTATTGTGGACATTGTGGCTACAAACATTTGGGTGCACATGCCCCTTCAGATCACTGCATTTGTATCTTTAGAGTAAATACCCAGTAGTGCAATTGCTGAGTCATAGGGTGGCTCTATTTTCATCTTTTTGAGGAATCTCCATACTGTTATCCAGAGTGGCTGTACCAGCTTGCATTCCCACCACAATGTAGGAGGGTTCTCCTTTCTACCAGTTGGGAAACAACAGGTGTTCGCGAGGATACAGAGAAAGGAGTACCATTGTGATCTTTAATAAATATCCAGAACAGTAAACTGGCTCAAAGTCTGCCTCTCAAAGAATCCTATTCCTAATACTCTAGTACATGACCCCTCAAATATTTCAGCTATATCTCTAATTATATAAGAAATTTATCCAGTTTTAGAACCTCTATTGATATTGCCTCATTAAAGTCTTTATCATTTCTACAGGAGATCTCCTAACTGAGATTACCTTTTCTAGTCCCACACCATTTAAGTACATACCCTATACAACTAGAAAGAGTTTTAATGCAAAAGAGATCATCTCTCACTTTATTCCCTCCATGACCACCCAACAACCACAGAAAAAGGTTTAATCTTCTTGAAATTGCATGCTGAGTTTTCTCTTTTTAAGACATAGCCTACTTTCCCAGACTTGATGGATTTTATTCAAACTTGCACAACCTGAAATTTAGGTTTGCTAATTTGCTTCTTCTTCCCTAAGCAACTGCTTCCTCTTACCTTTGTATATTTGCACTGTTGTCTCCTCCTGTAAAGCTATTCTTTGTCTTGTTATTTTATCTTAAAGATTCAGCTAAAGCCATAGTTTCCCTATGATGCTTTTTGAAATAAACCTCCTGTGACTTCCTATACTTCATGGGGTGTTTTTTCTTCCTTGCTCCCAAGACTTTGTATATATCGCAAAAGATATTGTCGTGTTGTTGTATAACTTTGTCTTATTAGTCCATTAAGCTTGTTAGAATTTGGTTTTATGATAGGATTGAATTCCTTTGCATTTCTATCAAAGGCCTTGCCACATAGGTGTTCTATAGCATATGTAGGCCTTAAATGACAAATGAACACATCAAGTAAGTATCTTAAACTACCCTTGTTTTTAGTTGAAATAATTATGTTTAGGAGAGAAATAGTACAATATTGATGTATGTGCATTTTTACTTGTCTTGTAAATCTTACATTCATCTGATAAACTTTACTTCTGAAGAGCCTGATTAAGTATACAATTTTTATAGGATTTTTGTCTTACAAATACTGACTAAAAGAGGGTTGATGAAAATAATATTTAGTTTGATATGATTTAAAATTACTGCTTATAGTGTTTTTATAAAAAATTTGGCATTAACATTGGAGAAAAAAGTTTTTGTAAACCAAAAAAAAAAAAAAAAAAATGTTTCCTCTCCTTACTATGAACTAATCTAGCAAAAACTATATAAAACAGCATATATCATGTGCCCAACATGTGTGCGTTGGCCAAATTGAATATGCTGTTGCATGTTTATATTTATATTACATGTATACAACCTAAATCAATAAATAATTCTTATTTCAATAGTTCATATATTTAAATGCATACATAGAGATATTACTATAGTACAGTTCTAAATGCAGGAAGGACAAATGAAGGACAAGCTACCATTTCTCCAGTTTATTCTATTTTTTCAAGTTCTTTCTTCTACCCATCTTATCTTTAAATTAACTTGTAGGGTCAAATCAATATCTTTCCAGGGCTTTTGTTACCTTATCTTGATTTGGTGTTTCCGAACTAATGATGAAAATGTAGTTTATGTTTAGATTTAGCTCTTCAATTGCAGCCTACTGAAGGATAAACATTTCTTCAGACTATTATTTGTTTTTCATTATTAAAATAATCATTTTCTTTTTTAATAGCATAGCAATTTAGCTGTTGTTACTGTTATTCTTTCTTATTATTATTACTTAGAACCTTTTAAGTAATTCTTTCCCGTATTACTGCTGCTCTTTCCAGATTATCCTTGCAGAAAGTTTAAACATTCAAAAAAAATAACAATTCTCCAAAAAATTGTTGAGGGAATCTATAAATGTTTATCAGCATAATTTTCTGTGATTATTTGCATCAGACTCACTGAGAGTCGGTTGAATTCCTTCCCTTCAAAGTCACATTCTTTATAAAATATGTAATTGTCTATAAAATGTGATTTATAGGGCACCTGGGTGACTCAGTAGGTTAAAGCCTCTGCCTTCGGCTCAGGTCATGATCTCAGGGTCCTGGGATAGAGGCCTGCTTCAGGCTCTCTGCTGGACAGGGAGCCTGCTTCCTCCTCTCTCTCTGCCTGCTTCTCTGCCTCGTTGTCATCTCTCTCTGTCAAATAAATAAATAAAATCTTTAAAAAATATTAAAAAATGTGATTTATAAAGAATATAATTTTGCCCTCAGGAAAATAATTTTTATAATAAATATTATTGTAATCATATTTCTGTGATCATTATAATAAGTTTTTCAGTAGAAGAATAGATATTGGAGCACCTGGGGGTTCAGTCATTAAGTGTCTGCTTTTGGCTCAGGTCATGGTCCCAGGTCTTGGGATTGAGCCCCACATCTGGCTCCCTGGTTGGCCTGCTTCTCCCTATCTCACTTCCCCTGTTGTGTTCTCTTTCGAGCTGTGTTTCTCTCTGTCAAATAAATAAATAAAATATTTTTTTAAAAGAATAATAGATATTTTGGATTTAAGGGAACTTTGTGTTCCATTTAACTACTTTTTAGACTCAATATTCATCTATTTTTAGCTGTTCTTCATATATAATTAACCTAGATCCTATCTGGGTTGCAGTCTCTGTTCACAGTCATTCTCATCTAGGTTAATACAAAAGGAAACATGGAAAACTGAATGCCAATGTCCAGCAATCTGATTGTTCAGAGTTGCAATGGGATGACCACAATTTAGGTTTATGCTAATACAGCTTAAAATCACTTAAGCTTTTTTTTTTTTTTTAAGATTTTATTTATTAGACAGAGAGAAACACAGCTAAAGAGGGAACACAAGCAGGGGGAGTGAAAGAGGGAGAAGCAGGCTTCCTGCCGAGCAGGAAGCCCAATGTGGGACTCGATTCCGGGTCTCTGAGATCATGACCTGGGCTGAAGGCAGTCGCTTAACCAACTGAGCCACCCAGGTGCCCCAAAATCACTTAAGCTTTTGAGCAAACTGTGCTGGAACATATGATTCGTCTGCCACCAGAACTTGTAGAAATGAAATAGTTCATTTTCAAACACAGATATTTTCTGTCAGTATTCTTTACCCTTCTTTGGTTCTTGTGTTCCATCATTTCTTTGTCTCTTTCATGCTTCTCCCATAATATTTGTACTTTTTTTCCTTTGTAAGTATTAGAAATTGTCTTTAACATCATCTTTATGATGTGTGCTTTGCAGGGTTTTTTGTTGTTGTTTTCTTTTGTTTTTACCAAAGAAAGTGTGTGAAAGATCTCACCCGCTCCATCATGTTTATCCCCAAATACACACACAAACCCATGGTTGATGCAACTAAATTGAGAGCTGTTTTTTTTTTTTTTAATTGTCTTCAGCATTTAGATCAATGCCACGCATATAATAAATGCTCAACTCAAATTTTGTTATAGTTGGTCACATTAAAAAATTTTAAAAAAACCTGAAACATGAACTTTACCAACTGCAAGCCAAATATTAAAAAATAAAAATTGGATGAAACATAAATATCCAAAATTTTCAGAGTTGAAAGAACAAAAAATCCTAACATCTAACCCAATTAAACAAAATATATAAATCACTTTAAATATCTGTTTTAGATGATGTTATTAAACTACAGAATGAAGAAATTGAAATTATACATTACATTTGAAAAGCAAGACAAAAATGTGTTTTGAGGTAGATTAGAGCTACAAATACAGCAGTTCAAAGGAATAGTTTCAAATCTCATTATCTCATACCTCTGGGGTTCTTCTCAAAGCTATAGCTCCAAAACACAAACAGTTTACAACCTTAGGAGGTTCTTGGACACCTTGAGTGTTTTCAGAAAAAAAAAAAACCTTATATGAAATAAATGTTTTATTTGTTAAAAGTTTAAGGAGTGCAGATTAACTGAAATAAATACACCAGTACTTAAGAGCGATGGTAACTGACCAGTTGAGGAACTGATGAACATTTCCCAATGTTTTGGCACATGTCTATTCTAAACTTTACTTAACTAGGAGACAATGCTTTAAAAAAAAAAAAAAAAAAAAAAAAAAAAAAAAAAAAAAAAAAAAAAAAAAAAAAAAAAAAAAAAAAAAAAAAAAAAAAAAAAAAAAAAAAAAAAAAAAAAAAAAAAAAAAAAAAAAAAAAAAAAAAAAAAAACCTCAGTAGCAACTTATGTGCAGGCATATGAAAAATAGTGCCTTAAAAATAATCATAAAACATTTTAAAAATTAGTTCAGTGATAATTATGTATCAGTTAGCTAAGATACAGTGGTATAATAAATGGCATTAATGAAAAATAAAGTGACTATCTTGCCATTTGCAACAATGTGGATGGACCTAGAGGATATTATGCTAAGTGAAAAAGTCATACCAGGAAAAAGACCTTACAATTGCACTTATACGTGGACTGTAAAATACAAAACAAATGATTACAAAAGCAAACAAAAAGCAGAAACAGACCCCATAAAAATAAATATATGGTTTCCAGGGTGAGATCAGGGGGGAGATGAGCAAAATAAATGAAGAACAGTGGAAGATACAGGCTTCCAGTTATGAAATGAATAGTCCTGAAAATGAAAGGTGCATCAAAGGGAATATAATTATTGATACTGTAGCAGCATTGGATGTTGACAGATGGTAGCTACACTTGCAGTGAGCATAGCATAAGGTATAGGTTTGTCAAATCATTATGTTGTACAACTGAAACTAATGTCACATTGTATATCAACTTTACTTCCATAATTTATTTTTTAAAAAGCACTCAGTGGTCACATGAGATAGTATAATACACTTACCAGAATGATGAAAATCAAGATTAACCATGTCAAGTAGAATGACTTAAAAAAAAAAAAACAGTGTTATACTAAGGCAATGAAATTATATATATTAATGAATGACTGACTAGCTTTTTTCCATGATCAGTGAATGACAGACGAATCTCACAAATATAAATTTAACTGAAACCACTCAGACAGATGAATGATGTAAAACTGGTAAATGTAAATAATAGTGATAGAAGTCAGGAAAGAGTCCTTTGGAAAAGAGTTATGACTGGAAGGGCACAAGAAGGAAATTTGGACACATTCATTATCTATTTATTACCAAGCTTGTGGTTCCAGGGTACATTCACTTTAAGAAAATCTATTGAGCTGAGCATTTGTGATCTGTGTATTTTTCTGCATGTATGTTATACTCTAGAATTTTATTTTTTTAAGAAGGGACTACAGTAGATAGAATAAGAAAATACTTTATATTTTATAGGTTGGAAAAGGAGCCACACCCAAATCTTTGTTTAGGATGTAGGGATAGGTTCAGTTCCTAAAAAATTCCTAGAAAAGTGTCACATTTGCTACCTAAAGAAAAAAACAGGGCATAAAGTGAAAAGTCACATGATGTAAAGGTTGGATTCATGATTTTTTTTTGTAACTGTATTTCAAATGCATGCTTAATAATACATACCTCATTTCTATACATATGTAGAAAGTGAATGCATTTGATCCAGAATAACAGAACTACAACATAGACTGAAGTTGCAGTGACATACTCTTGGATTGGAAACACATTTACCCATTCTTTCCTGGATCATGGACTAAAAACATCAGGAAAAGAGAACAAACTACTGCAATGTCTTCATAATTACAGTAATAATTTTTAAAAAAATATAACAAAATTTGAATTTCTCTTTTTGACAAAGCCAGGGATTTGATAAATTAATGCCCTCTGTGGAGCATCTGGGTGGTTCCATTGGTTTAGCTCTGCTTTTGGCTCAGGTCATGACCCCAGGGTCTTGGGATTGAGTCCCCCACCTAGTTCCCTGTTCAGCAGGGAATCTCCTTTGCCCTCTGCTCATCCTCTGTCTCTTTCCCCCCCTCACCACTCTGTAGCAAAAATAAATAAATAAATGAACAAACAAACAAATAAATATGTAAATAACTATTTTTTTTAAATAAATGCCTTCTGGTTTTATCCTAAATAAAATATCTGATTTAGGAACTTATTTTAATCCAGATTATATTTTGCATTTGCATTGGTCTAAAGTTCAGACACAAGTTAATGGGAAATAAGTCATTAGTTACTTAAGCCTAGCACAGAATTGGAAATGGTTCTTCCTCTACAAGGCAGGAAAGTGAGAAAGAAAGGACAATGCATTAAAAAAGAAATGATTTAGTCCAAGAAAGCATATGCTATTACTTCTTTTGGGGTTTTGTTTGCTTCTGCTTCCTTTGCTAACATCCAGGCTCAAGATATAACTTAGAGTGGGCCAGACAAGGGGAGTTTTTTCTTACTTCACTGCATCTGAAGCTGATTCAAATTATGACATTCCTGGAAAATGTGAAAGGACAGAATAGAAAATACAAGCTTTGGAGAGAAACTGAAGATATCCAGGGGGTTCAGTAATTTAAGTGGGCTAAAAGACATTCCTAAACTCAGATTTGGGTACAGAATTTCAGCTCCCTTGTATCATTTATTGGCTTTTATTTTGGCAAACGTTATCCAACTTCTATTTCCACAATCTTATAACAAGGGGATTTTTAGGAATCTTTCTTTGTTTCAGACATTGACTAGACTCTGGGTAGAGGGAAACAGAATGGACAACAGGCCACCAAAGTCAGAATTTAATACTCTGTTTAGTCAGGGAAGTCACAGAAATGGAAGTATTTGGGATTTTGTTATGAGGTTCTAATATGTCTCCTTGTAGAATCCTGAATTCACAGAAACAATGATTAATTTTAAGTGAATGATAGTAGGCAGCAATTTCATGCTGATGCTATGCAACTGACTTTTTCACATACATTTGAATTCATTTAATTCTGTTTTTCATATGTATGACTTTGGTGCAACTGTCCACAGTTCATGTAATGCAATAAGGTAATTATAAACTGTGACCGTTAACAAAAGTATTTGTGATAGAAAACGTTAGCAGTTACTAAAAACACACACACAGTACTTGCTAATACAGAGAACATATATTATGTATAGTTATTTGTAATTGGCAACATAGATTTACCTATGTAATGAAATAATATTCTTTTTTTAAAAAAAAGATTTTATTTATGTATTTGACAAGTAGGCAGAGAGAGGAGGAAGCAAGCTCCCTGCTGAGCAGAGAGCCGGATCCGGCCTCGATCCCAGGACCCTGGGATCATGACCTGAGCCACCCAGGCGCCCATGAAATAATATTCTGCAGGGGTCTGATCATGTATTTCTCTTTTCCTGCAGTGTTCCCAGATTCTTGAAACATGCTCCCTACCCATCCGAGACATTTGGCCTTTAAAGTACATTCACCTCCATCCATTATCTCTAAACTCAGTCATGATAAGAGGCAAAATAAATTTTGAAGAAACACAATGTAATTCATTATCAACTGCAATTGTTCCTGGTCTAGATATCCCGTTGCAGTATTTGGTATTTCAACAAAATCAACAGTGCCGCGGTGTGACAGACACTCTGAACTCTATAGCTAAATAGCCAGATTTCCAATCCTCAGCTCCTCTGTTACCAATTGTGTGACCCTGGGCAAGTCACTAGTCCCTCCAGACCTCAGCTTTCCCGTTGTAAAATAGGGGTTCTACTAGTAATACTACCTCATGGGGTTATATGAAAATGAAATGGATTCTCAGTTGTGAAGGGTTCAGAATCAAATCTGGCACACTTAAGAGTATCAGATTCACAAGTTTAAAACATTAAAACATGAATATAGTCCCCTCTTTCTTCATTTCAATACATTCCAGGCCCAAATCACTGTCCTGGTGACTGCCTACTTTCTTGAGAGCTGCAATTATTTTCCTTTAATTCTAAATGGGGAGGCCAGGCTCCACCAAGATGCTCATGACATGCACAATTGCTCACTAAATGTTTCTTGAGTCTCTATTACACTCTGTCATCATGTTCTTCCTGTCTTTTAGGAATTCTATTACCCCTTTCTGAATCTCCCATATGTTTTCTGATTTGCATGATTTACTGATCTATTACGTATTATATGCTGCCAAGTAAATCTATTGATCTATCTACAATCATTTTTTTTTGAGTACTCTCCCCATGACAACTACTGTGCTAAGTGCTTTTCTCTCTTCTTTAATCCTCACAGTAGCATTTAGGGGGTAGGAACTATCATTATCCCTATTTTGCAACCTGAGAGAAGTAAGATTCATAGAAGTTAAGAAAAGTGGCCAAAGTCATATACCACAGGTTAGGCAGAGCTCACATATCAAAACATTTAGAGACTATGATATCAAGTGTTCCCTGGAAGAGGGAAAGGGGTAATCTGAAACAGAGGCTGTTGGTTCAGGGCTGTGGTTCTCCTTATAGAAAAGCTGTCCTCTGTTGCTTTATGTATTAATTCCTCATTGTCTGCCTCATTTCAGCATGGATTTCTCAGAAATCCCAGGTTGGGGAAAACTAAGTTAATGCCTTTCATTTTGTTACCATCAAAGTTAACTTTCTTGTTTCTGTAACTCTGCTGGAGGATGTTACCAGATACACATGGTTAAGTGATTGATTCAGTCTCCATTAATATAACATATTATTGAACATCAAGAATTGTTTAAAATTTGGGGATATAGTAGTGAATAAAACAATCATAATAAAAAGCCAATATCCGGGGCGCCTGGGCGGCTCAGTTGGTTAAACGACTGCCTTCGGCTCAGGTCATGATCCCGGAGACCCGGGATCGAGTCCCACATCGGGCTCTCTGCTCGGCGGGAAGCCTGCTTCTCTCTCTCTCTCACTCCCCCTGCTTGTGTTCCCTCTCTGGCTGTGTTTCTCTCCATCAAATAAATAAAATATTAAAAAATCCCAATATCCTTGTAATAAAAGAAACAGAAATATCAATTTATATTGATAAATATATAGGTATACGTATATATATTACACACATAACATTAGCTAAAGGCGTTGTATTCTTTTAAAAACTCTCTTACATAGTAATTGACAGTTTTACATACTTTTAAAAATTATTTCCATGATGATATGTAAATAATTATAACGTAATTACAGTACACGTTGAAGCTTCAAAATATTACTCATGATGCATTGGCTCAATTCTTATATGCAGACACAAGAGAGTCTTACCAGAATAAATGTATAAAGATGGTCAGATGTCATTATAATCCAAAAAGAAATTTCATAGTTACTTCAATCCTGAAAATGTATTGAATAGAAATAGAAGAAGAAATGAACAAGCTGCAGATCTCACTTATGCTGATGTCTTACCTGGTGGCACAAAAGTCGCTTGGCCAAAACAACTAATGTGATTATACGACAGATGTTGGTGAGGATGCAGGGAAAGGGGAACTCTCCTACACTGTTGGTGGGAATGCAAGCTGGTGCAGCCACTCTGGAAAACAGTATGGAGGTTTCTCAAAAAGTTGAAAATAGAACTACCCTGTGATCCAGAAAATGCATGACTACAAATTTACCACAAAGATACAAATGTAGCGATCTGAAGGGGCACCTGCCCCCCGATGTTTATGGCAGCAGTATCCACAATAGCCAAACTATGGAAAGAGCCCAGATGTCCATCAACAGATGAATGGATAAAGAAAACGTGGTGTGTGTATGTGTATATATATATATCATAATGGAATAATCAGCCATTAAAAAATGAATTTTTTCCATTTGCAACAACATAGATGGAACTAGAGGGTATTATGCTAAGTGAAATAAGTCAACCAGAGAGACAGTTATTATATAATCTCACTCATATGTGAAATTTAAGAAACAAAGCACAGAATCATAGGGGAAGAGAGGAAAAATTAAAACAAGGCAAAATCAGAGAGGGAGGAAAAACCATAGAGACTCTTAATCATAGGAAACAAACTGAGGGTTGCTGGAAGGGATGGGGGTGGAGGGATGGGATAACTGGGTGATGGACATTAAGGAGGACATGTGATATAATGAAGACTGGGTATTATATAAGACTAATGAGTCATTGACCTCTACTCCTAAAATTAATAATACATTATATATTTATTAACTGAGTTTAAATGTAAAAAGTATTGCTATAATTAAAAAAATAATGTGTTTATATATAACTCTCTATAAATTGAAAGAATTTATCATTCAAATTTTGGGGCAAAATGACAGGAGCTACTTGAATAATGTCAAAGAAATATTTAAAAAAACACTTTTTTGTCATAAGTATGTTCAAGGTCCTTGAATTGTCTCTTTATATATAGGTTTTTGTTGTATCCTAGACCAATTAAAAAGTCAAAATATTCATCCAACTCTCAACTAAAGATACAGACTACCACTTGAAGATTAGCAGTTCATTTTCTTAATGCTCATAACATAAATTCCTAAAAATGTATAATCAGAACTACAACTTTAGCATCACTACCCTTTAGGCATAAAGAATATTTTCTTAAGGAGTTTTTATTGGTATTTGACTAATTAATTGTTTTTAATTATTATTGTTGAAATAATGGTTTTGTATGGATATAGATATGTCAAGTCTATCTTAGTTCATGTGACAAAGAGAAAAGTAATGTTTATAGATGTAGACTACAACATGTTATTCAGAAAACAGAAAAACAACAACAACAAAAAAGCAACCCATGTCAGGGTGTAGAGGAGGCAATGTAATCCAAATACCCAAAAAGAAAGAGGATGAAAAGAAGGTAGAAATAGTATCAATATGTTATCAAAGATAGGGTGTCTGGGTTTCTCAGTGGGTAAGTGTCTGCCTTAGGCTCAGGTCATAATCCCAGGGTACTGGGATTGAGCCCCATGTTGGGCTCTCTGCTCAGCAGGAAGCCTGCTTCTTCCTCTTGCACTCCCCCTCCTCATGTTCCCTTTCTTGCTAGGTCTCTCTCTGTTAAATAAATAAATAAAATATTTAAAAAATATATGTTATCAAAAATACTTCCAGGAAAAGAGAATTCTTAATCTTCTTAATTCTGAAAATGGGTTAAAAATATGTTATAAATTCACTGCTTTTTATTTATGCCCAGAAAGGAAATTACATTAAATTAAATATGTCCAGGTAAAACAGCCCAGGAAGGGAGGAGTTTGTCCTATTTGTCATTTCAGGTAAGAATTCATAACCTCAAATCAAAGTGAATGAAAATATTAACTCCCATAACTTGGATTTTGGATAAATATTCATAGAAATTTACTCTACTCTGCAGATTTCAAGTCATCATTTAGATACTACCATTAATCTCAGACCCACTCACTTAGATCTGTTATTTTTTTTCTTTTAAGATTTATTTATTTATTTAAGAGAGAGAATTTGGGGTATGGGGCAGAGGAAGATGAAGAGAATCTTAAGCAGACTCGTCATTGAGTGCCCAATAAGGGGATCCATCTCATGACAGAGAGATCATGACCTGAGCCAAAATCAAGAATCAGACACTTAACTGACTGACCACCCAGGTGCCCCTAGATCTGTTACTTCTAATCAAGAAAGATGGGGTGGCTATGAAACAAATACAACAAAACAAAAATAAATTATTTATAACAATATATATAACAATATGATTAAATTTTTCCAAGACCATTTTATTATAGTGTAATAAGCAATCTGAAAATGATACAAATTAAAGTTTTAGATTTCTCACTTTTTATTTATTTTTTTAAAGATTTATTTATTGATTTCTCACTTTTTAAAATCAATATCCCACCGTATTTGTCATGTCCTATTATATGTTTTAAGAAGATATTTATGGGGAAATTGCTTAATTTTACCAATGGAATTTTGTGTTATTAAGGCTTTTTCATAACTCAGTATTATTCTCTGACAAATCAGCTCTCTAAACTCTTGCACATTTTGAAGTTTCTAGGACACTATTGTTTGCAAGGAAGGAGATTTTGTGCATGTATTTCATAGCATATTTATTCACCATTTAAAAACTTGAATGAGGGGCGCTGGGTGGCTCAGTTGGTTAAGCAACTGCTTTGGGCTCAGGTCATGATCCTGGAGACCCCAGATCGAGCCCCACATCGGGCTTCCTGCTCGACAGGAAGCCTGCTTCTCCCTCTTTCAGTCCCTCTGCTTATTTCCCTCTCTAGCTGTGTTTCTCTCTGTCAAATAAATAAATAAGATCTTTAAAAAAATTGAATTGAGACATTCCCAACACCCTGGATTATATCCCTATTAACAATTTTCTCATATTTCTACATTATATTTTAGGTACTTTTTCAGGGAAACTGAGCAAAGACAGCTTCCCCCCCTTCATTCCACTGTCCTCCTTCTCTACTATCATTCTACTATTTCTTTTTTTTTTTTTTTAAGATTTTATTTATTTATTTGACAGACAGAGAGATCACAAGTAGGCAGAGAGGCAGGCACAGAGAGAGGAGGAAGCAGGCTCCCGACATAGGCCTTGATCCCATTACCCTGAGATCATGACCTGAACCGAAGGCAGAGGCTTTAACCCACCGAGCTGCTCAGGCGCCCTCATTCTACTATTTCTAAAGAGTTTGGTGTCTATTCTATATTCTTTGTTTTTAGACATCTTATCCCTGACAACATGCAACATTTTACTTTTTCCAAAATTTCTAAAGGAGAGAGACTTTTGTGAAGGAATTGAGTCCTTTATCCTTCCTTATCATGGAGGTGTGGAGGTAGCAAAGGAGGTAAAGGAACACGCAGAGGTTCTCAATGCCCAGTAATGATGACTATCATTGTTGCTGTACAGCTCAGTTACATCCTTGGGGATTTAAGTGAGGCTATTCAGTGGCAGCTGTGACACAAAAACACAAAAACTGACACTCAATTGTCAGAGTTTTCATATAACTCAAGTTCAACAAGTCAGTGGAAAAAAGACAAAAAATCTCTTACTCTTTCTATTTCCTCAGGCCTTTTTGTGAGCTTGGCACAACTCAACTGAATTAGAAGTCTTACTGGCTCTAATTTTCCTCACTGTCCTGAAAGTTAACAGCAGAGAATTGCAGAAAGAACATTTATTCTGGATTCCCCAGATTCCTTGATTTATACCTCTTTTCTAGGGACAATTCCTGTTTGGAGCATTTATTTACATTTATTTACACCAAGGTTTCCTCTCTTGCATCTGGATCTTTAATAAAAGAAATAGGTGTTATGTTTTCAGAGTATAAGTCTTTTACCTCTTTGTTTGGCTTAATTCCTAGGTGTCTTATGGTTTTTTGGTGCAATTGTAAATGGAATTGATTCCTTGATTTCTTTATATGCTGCTTCATTATTGGTGTATAGAAATGCCAAAGATTTCTGTATATTGATTTTATATCCTATAAATTTAATGAACTATCTATTAGTTCTAGTAATTCTTTGGTGAAGTCTTTCAGGTTTTCTATGTAGAGTATCATGCAGTCTGCAAATAGTGAAAATCTGACTCCTTCCTTGACAATTTGGATACCTATTTTTTCTTTTTGTTTTTTGATTGCTGAGATTACAACTTCTAGTACTATATTAAATAGTAATGGTGAGAGACATCCCTGTCTTATTCCTGACTGAAGGGGAAATGCTCTCAGTTTTTCCCCATTGAGGATGAAATTAGCTGTGGGTCTTTCATATATGGCCTTTCTGATGTTAAGGTATGTTCCATCTATCCCTACTTTTTTGAGGGTTTTTTCAAAGATGGATGCTGAATTTTGTCAAACACTTTTTCTGCATTATGGAGAGGATCATTCGGTTCTCATATTTTTTTATTACTGTGGTTTATCACATTGATTGATTTGTGAATATTGAACCATGCTTGCAGCCCAGGAATAACTCCCATTTGATTGTGGTGAATCCTTCTCTTACTGTATTATTGGATCAATTTGCTGGAACTGTTGAAGGAAATTGAAGAAGACACAAAGAAATGAAGAAACATTCCATGCTCATGGATTGGAAGAACAAATATTGTTAAAATGTCTACACTACCCAAAACAATCTACACATATAATGCAATCCTGATCAAAATACCACCAGTATTTTTCACAGAGCTAGAACTAATAATTCTAAAACTTCTATGGAACCACAAAAGATCCCAAATAGCCAAAGCAATCTTGAAAAGAAAAGAAAAGCTGGTGGCATCACTATTCTGGACTTCAAGCTCTATTGCAAAGTTGTAGTCATCAAGACAGTATGATACTGGCACAAAAATAGACACATAGATAGATGGAACAGAACAGAAAGCCCAGAAATGAATTCACACTGTATAGTCAATCTTGACAAAGCAGAAAGACTATCCAATGGAAAAAAGATAGTCTCTTCAACAAATGATGTTGGAAACACTGGACAGCAACATGCAGAAGCATGAAACTAGACTACTTTCTTATACCATACACTAAAATAAATTCAAAATGGATGAAAGACCTAAACATGAGACCATAAAATATCAAAATCCTAGAGGAGAAATCAGGCATCAACCTTTTTGACCTCAGCTGGAGCAACTTCTTACTAGACACATCTTCTGAGACAGGGGAAACAATAGCAAAAATCAACCATTGGGACTGCATCAAGATAAAAAGCTTCTTCACAGTTGAAGAAAACAATCAATAAAACTAAAAGGCAGCCTATGGAATGGGAGAAGATATTTGCAAATGACATATCTGAGAAAGGGTTAGTATCCAAAATATGTAAAGAATTTATCAAACTCAACATCCAAAACCCAAATAATCCATTAAGAAATGGGCAGATGTCCAAAGACATCAAGATAGCTAACAGACGAGATGCTTGACATCACCATCAAAAGGAAAATAAAAATCACAGCACGATGAGATACCACCTCACACCTGTCAGCATGGCTAAAATTAACAACACAGGAAACAACAGGTGTGGTGAGGATTCAGAGAAAGAGGAACCCCCCTGCATTGTTGATGGGAATGCAAGCTGGTACAGCTACTCTGGAGAACAGTTTGGAGGTTTCTCAAAAAGTTAGAAATAGAGCTACCCTATGATACATTTTACCTGTTTTATCAGTTTGAGGAAATTCTCTTCACTTTCTAGTTTACTAAGACTTCACAGGGAATAGACGTTGAATTTTACCAATTGTTTTTCTGCATTTGTAATTATATGATCACATGATTATTCTTCTTAAGTTCATAAATATGGTGAATTAGGTATTTACCCAAAAGATACAAAAGTACAGATTTGAAGGGGTATATGCACCCTTATGTTTACAGAAGCATTATCAACAACAGCCAACCTATGGAAAGAGCCCAAACATCCATCGACTGATGAATGGATAAATGAAAACTTTCTCTCACTCTCTAAAACAAAACAAAACAAAACAAAATGTTTTAAAGGCTATAAAGACAGAGAAAGACAAATATCATATTATTTCACTCATATGTGGAATTTATAAAATGAAATAGATGAGTATATCGTGGAGGGAAGAGAGAGGGAAACAAACCATAAAAGACTCCTAAAGGTAGAGTACAAACTGAGGGTTCACGGAGGGAGGTGGGTGGGGGAATGGGCCAGATGGGTGATGGGTATTAAAAGGGCATTTGTTATGATGAGCACTGGGTGTTGTATGTAAGTGATGAAACTAATATTGCACTGTATCATAAATAACTAGAATTTAAACAAAAATTTGAGAAAGGAAAAATAAAGGAAATATGTATTGTTCTGGGCATAGGAACATTTTGAGAAATTCAGCATGGAATATTAATATCATTAATCATATCTTTACAATAAATAATACCCTGTTTGGTCCCAGTTCGATTCCCTAAGAGGGGACCAAATGAGCTATTCTACTAAATCCCTTTAGGGACTGACTACTCAATACTCCTATGCTTACTGCACTAAGCTGTGAGCTCACCTGCCCTGCCAGATCTGGGGTTTCCAAACAACTGGAAAAAAAAACTACTGAAATAAGGCCAATCCAACATTAGTTAATTTTTAATGGCTATGACCAGGTCTGTAATACCTCACAGTTGCTGAAATATGCCAGAACAATCAATATTCTATTTTGTTTTAATTATTATTTTAATGTACACATAAAGGATTGAGTGAATTATATATTACATGAAATATTATAATCATTAATTTATTTAAGACCTGTACATTTTTTTGTTTTTTCAATTTCATTTATTTATTTATTCAGAGACTTTTCTCTTCACTTTACTGTTGCCTGATTTCTAACAACCCCAAGAAGGCAATCATGTGAATGTGTCTGATGTTCATCCTTCTGTTAATGTGTCAGGCTACAATATATCAATATATGTTCTTTTTTTTTTTTTTTTTTTTAGTTTGATAAAATTTTTACTAACATGAATGCCTCTGTATAATTATTTGCAATATTCTTTTGGTCAGTTTGTTTCATTCCATACTGTGTTTCTACGTCCATCTGGTCTGTTGTTCTGGGTTTTCTTTGTTTGTTTCACTCCAGTCTATGTTAATATACTCATTAAGTCTGCTGCTACCAGTTGCCAAGTGATATTCAGCCATGTGCATTAGCTACATTTTTTGTTCATATCCTCCTATAATTTTTTATACCCCTCTAGAATTTATGTGAGCATTTATGTGAAATATATATCTAGCAGAAGAGTTGCTGGGTTACAGGGAGTATGGGCCTTTATTTAATGAAAAAACTACCGGTTTTTGCTTCAGCAAAAAGCAATGTGTGAGTTGCCATGTCTCCAGTTCTGAAACAGAAGTTTGTGTACTACCTTGTTTTATAATTTTTGTCAGTCTAATTGACATAAATTGATTTCTCAACATTTTTAGCAGTTTTATTGATATGTAACTGACATACAATAAACAATATATTTAAATTGTATATCGTAATAGGTTTTGACATGTAAAATGATCACCACAATCAAGGGAATGAAAATATCCAATATATCTACATTTTTCTTCGTTTCCTTCCCCAATTTTTCCCTTTCCTATCCTGTTGCACTCCCCCCACCCTCCACTTACTACGATACTAGAAACTCCACTGCTATGGTGCAGAGTAGAGGTGAGTCCCATTCTTTCGTTGTTCCTGATCTTAGGTAGAAAGCTTTCAGATGAGTTTTATCAGTTTGAGGAAATTCTCTTCACTTTCTAGTTTACTAAGACTTTGCAGGGAATGAGTGTTAGATTTTGCCAATTATTTTCCTGCATTTGTAATTTATATGATCATATGATTATTCTTTTTAAGTTCATAAATATGGTGAATTATATTACTTGATTTTTTAATGTTAACAAACCTTGTATTTCTGGGATAGAGGCCAATAAATCATGAGGTATTGTCCTCTGTATATAGTATAGGATTTTATTAATTTTCTTAAAAATAATCTTTGCATCTATGTTTATAAGGGATACTAAGCTTTAGTGCTCCTTTCTTTTTTTTTTTTTTAATATTTTGTTTATTTGACAGAGAGAAACACAGCCAGAGAGGGAACACAAGCAGGGGGAGTGAGAGAGGGAGAAGCAGGCCTCCTGCCGAGCAGGGAGCCCGATGTGGGACTCGATCCCGGGTCTCCGGGATCATGACCCGAGCCGAAAGCAGTCGCCCAACCAACTGAGCCACCCAGGCGCCCCAAGTGCTCCTTTCTTTAATATTTTGGTATAGGTGTTTTATTATTGTTTTGTCCTTAAATATTGGTAGAATGCTTAAG
Organism: Spilogale gracilis; assembly: GCA_004023965.1. NCBI lineage: Eukaryota > Metazoa > Chordata > Mammalia > Carnivora > Mephitidae > Spilogale > Spilogale gracilis. The sequence continues at coordinate 4,790 of PITA01022885.1, read as the reverse complement.
TGAAGACATGGTCTTGAATTTTCTCAGGGAAAGGCTTTTAACTAAAATTGCAATTCCTTTGTAATACAGGGTACTCAGCTATTTGTGTCTTCTTGAGGAAGTCTTGTAGTTTGTTTCTTTCAAAGAATAGGTTCCTTTCAACTAAGTTATGAAGTGTATTGTCATTCTTTTGGAGAAATAGCATGTCTGGCTTGAAGTTTATCAATTTCAGTGATCTTTTCAAATAACTGACTTGTATTTCATTGGGATTCTCTCTTGTTCCCAATTTCTATTTTGTTGATTTCCAAACTTCGATCTTACTTGTTTTCCTTAATTTGAACTTCATTTGCTCTTCTTTTCTTTTTTTTTTTTTTTTTTAAGATTTTATTTATTTGACAGAGAGAAACACAGCGAGAGAGGGAACACAAGTAGGGGGAGTGAGAGAGGGAGAAGCAGGCTTCCCGCTGAGCAGGGAGCCCAATGTGGGGCTCCATCCACGGCCTCCGGGATCATGACCTGAGCCGAAGGCAGTCACTTAACCAACTGAGCCACCCAGGCGCCCCAGCTCTTATTTTCCAAATTATTTTTAAGACTTTATTTATTGGGTGCCTGGTGGCTCAGTGGATTAAAGCCTCTGCTTTCAGCTCAGGTCGTGATCTCAGGATCTTCGCATCGAGGCCCGCATCGGACTCTCTGCTCGGCAGGAAGCCTGCTTCCTCTCTCTGCCTGCCTCACTGCCTACTTGTGATCTCTCTCTCTCTCTGTCAAATAAATAAATAAAAAATCTTAAAAAAAAAAGACTTATTTATTTATTTATTTATTTATTTATTTATTTGAGAAAGAGCATGAATGTGGGAGGAAGGGTGGGCAGAGGGAGAGGGAGAGTCTGAAGCAGGCAGCAGCTGAGCATAAAGCCCTATGTAAGTCTCAATCACAGGACCCAGAGATCATGACCTGAGCTGACAAAGAGTGTTTGCTGGTTAACCAACTGCACTATCCAAGCTCCTCATTCTTTTTCCAAATTCTTAAGGTAGAAATTGAGGTCAGTAATTTCATATTGTGCTGTCTTGAAATATAGGCATTCAGTGCTATAAAATTTCTCTTAAGTACTGTCTTAGCATCCCACACATTCTGTTAAGTTGTGTTTCCATTTTTATTTGGATTAATATGGATCCTAATTTCCCTTTTGGGATTTCACTTCTACTAATTTCTAATGTAATTCTATTGTGATCACAGGATACACTTTATGTGACTTGTATTATTTTTTAATTTATTGAAATGTCTTTTGATGTCCAGAATATAGCTTCCTTGGTAATATATCCCATGTGCACCTGAAAATGATGTGTGTTCTGTTATTTCTGAATGGAATGTTCTACCAGAGTCAATTTACTAGTTACTTGATAGTATTATTCAAGTCTTCGAATATCCTAGCTGATTTTTAGTCCACTTGTCCTTCCTTTCAAGAGCATATATCTCCAACTATCTAGATTGTAATATGGATTATATGTATTATTTACTTATTTCTGACTGCTCTCTGTCGAAGTTTTGTGTGTTGTTAACATACAGATTTCAATTACATTTTAAAATCCTTAGTTTCTAATAAAAACTGTCTATTAACCAAATTTTTAGGTTTGACTGACATAAAAATATTTTTATTTGATCAGATATTTGCTAACATCCTTGAATTACATGATTATTTCAAGTCATTTCTTCTATTAATTTTATTATTTTTTCATATAGTTGATTATATGACTTAAAAATAATTAAAAATGGTTTCTACCTTTCTAATCACTGCACCTCTTTTTCTCTCTTTTCTTGTATAAATGTTGACAATGAGTTCTGAGAGACTTTTCTTTTACTTCTTTTTTATTAAATCTGTTTTTCCACCAACAAAACACAATGACTACTTCTATAAAGTGTACATAACATATATGATTACCTTCATTTTCTTAACTTCTGCTACCTTCTTCTTGGATTTCCCTTATTTGAATATCTCCTCCAAGAGTATTTTCTAAATATATTTCTATGACAAACGTTCTAAAGCCTTGTCTGAGGATATTCTTACACTACTCTGGAATTTAAATAATAGTTTGGCTAGACACAAAATTTCAGTTTCAGGATGCTTCAAATTGTTTTTATAGTCTCCTTCTATATTTTAAAATATTAATCCAATGTCTCTCTTCTTCCAGAAGACACATGTCTTCTATTTTTAAGGCTATCTGTTTTTTTATCTCTGGAAAGCTTGATTTTTTATATACACCTTATTGCTTATACTTTCCTAATTTCTTTAAATGTATGTATTACATTCATTAAAAATAGTATATTAATTATATTTTATTGGTATGAATTTAGAGTGCTGTTTCTGTTTTATTTTATTTGCATTCCTTGGTTTACTACTATTTTTACTCTGAAGTTCATTATTAGAGGCAGAATTCTGGTAAGCCAGCAATCTCAAAAAAAAAAAAAAGTGTGATTTGAGGTGTTTGTCCATTTCTGTAGTCAAATACTCCCACAATGGCTGATACAAGCTACCAAAATATCATCACTGAATTCAAAGTCAGAAAGAGAGGCTCACAGTTGGCTATGAGGGGTAGATACAAGCTGGTTCTAGCACATCACCACATCAGCTCCTCTAACATATAGAATATATAGAGGCAGAAATAAAGCTATGAACAAATCTTATCCTTCCAGTTGTAGAGAGGAGGCAATCAGGCTTGGGATAATGATCCAGAACTACTGAGGATCACATCCCTTTACTTTTATTTCAACAGAGGATTTCTCTGTTCAAGTATTAATTATTAAATTCTTAGAATTTGAAGAATTAGAAGGAATAGTCACTTTAGGTTGTAAATCAGTATCTCTGAACATAAAGGAAAGATCATACACCTGTAGAACAAGAACTCAAGGCAGTCTGATCTCTTTCAAATGCTTTCAAAACTGTTCACTCCGGCAGGGTTAGCCTGTCTGGTAGCTCTTGGTAGAATGATGCTGTAAAACTTACTTTGATTTATATTTCATATATGGAAGGCCTGAATGGCTACAGGGGAGACCTGAAAGCTATTTCCATACGGAAGGCTTCATTAGCTATTTCCATTTTCTTCAAAAAGACAGGAAATTATTATTAGAAGACAATGATGGTATAGGGAAATGGGCAGGACCAATCTCCAAGAATTCCCTTCACTGAATACTCTGACTATTGTCCCAGATGTGTTTCACCCAAGGTGGCAGCCATGAACACTTTCCCCCACCACACACACACACACACACACACACACACACACACACTCAGTTCATAAGAACTTCCACTCTTCTAATTTTTTTTTTGTGAATTATCTGTTGCATGATTTTATCTCATTTACCTGGGTTTATCAAGGTTGATCTTGATGGAGGGAGCTTACATCTCTTCAAGATTTCTTCCCAGAACATCCTATAAATTAGACCTCCATGAATTGCCCCATGATATAACTTTGAAGCAAGTTAAACCTGTGAAGATTATAGATAATTAATTTATCTCTTTTGTATGTTGATTTTTTCTACTTTATAGATATTAAGAGTTTAAAATTCACTTCGAAAGTGAATATAAGATTAAATTCAGCTGTTATTCAACATTTTAGAAGAAACAAAAAAAGAATTAATCTTGACTGTTACAAGTAAGTAAAATATAGAGAAAATGTCCCCCTGAACTCTTCTTCCAACATTTTTATACCTGAAGCTGCCTGTGTATTGAACAGGAGATAATTTATTCTAGACTGAAATATAAATCAAAGTAAGTTTTACAGCATAGTTCGACCAAGAGTTTCTGTATGTAAATCCCTTTAGCAATTTAACTGGGCATCTAGAGATATGTGGCTATTGGGAACAAGTGAAAGCATTTATAAAACTAAAACATATGAAGAAGATAATTATAATGCCTATATGCATGAAGAATCAGGATTCATCTTTTACCTGAAGGACAATTTACTAGAACTTGAAAGAGTCTTGAGACTAAGTGCTAACAATGTGTATAGGATCATTATATGCGAAGTTGGATTTTAGAGCTCCACTCTGCAATTCCCCACAAATTTGAAAAAGGAATAAGTTATCTTGTGCAGTAATGAAGTGATTCATCTCCTTGACTACAGCTGCATGTGAACTTACTAAAATTGGTAACTCTGAATATCAGACTATTGTCTTTGATTTCATAAATTTTCCTGCATGAATCTCATATTTCTTTTAAAATAATAAGGTAGCAATATTTGTTATTCATAAGTCTATTATAAAAATAAGAACATTTGATATAAGAGAAAGGAACTATACAATCATATAAAATTAGAAAGAATGAAAAGTCTTCAAAAAAGAAGGAGTACCCAAAATGTTTGCATTCCCTTGTCTTTGTATCCATAGTAACAAACACATTATGTCCATTGACCTAACAGTAACTTTGATTGACAACTCAGTGATTAGTGCTTCCCCCTCATTAATGAACACTACTTACTTTTATATTTTCAGTATGTAGAACAGCTAAACTATTGACTCATTAACTATTGCCTAAAATGTATTTGGCACCCAACAGCAGGGAAAAATCAGTAATTGATAAACTGAAGTTATTACCAGGAAAAAGCTCATCATTTATAATTTTTCTTTTAGAATAAAGTTAAAATTAGCAAAAAGGAGGTTTTATATTTCACAAACAAAATCATTTAAAATGATTCATATTCTGTAAGAACCCTAAAGTTGGCAAGTCTAATGACTTACTAATAATTGCACTTTTATATTTAAATTTTTTAAAAGTTTAAGTGCATCAACTTGCTAAAGTGTATATAAGTTAGACA
>PITA01022884.1:0-29424 GCA_004023965.1 Spilogale gracilis | reverse complement strand
GCAAACAATGAATCATGGAACAGTACATCAAAAACTAATGATGTCCCCATATGGTGACTAAGATAATGAGTAAATGAATGAATGAATATGTAGGATTTCAGGTGTGTCATGAATGAAATCAGCAAACTATGATGGAAGACAGCAAGGGTGGAAAGGAACTATAGAAACAACCATAAAACAAGTAATAAAATAGCAATAAATACATACCTACTAGTAATTACTTTAAATGTAAATGGACTAAAAAATCAAAGCCACAAGATGACAGAATGGATTTAAAAAAAATAAAAATAACGCAATGTATCTATATGCTTCCTACAGTAGACTCATTTCAGACCAAAGGCAACTGCAGATTGAAAGTGGGAGGATGAAGAAACAGTTATCATGAAAATAGGTCTCAAAAGAAAGCAGTAGTAGCAATACTTGTATCAGACAAAATAGCCTTCAAGACAGACTGTAACAAGAGACAAAGAACACTATATAATCACCAAGGGGACAATCCAACAAAAAATATGACAATTTAAATATTTATACACTGACCAAATTTACAAAAGAGTTAATAACAAACATAAAGAAGGAACAAATCAATACTAAAACAGTAATAGTAGAGGGCTTAATACCACACTTACATCAATGTATAGATCATCCAAACAGAAAAGCAACAGGAAAACAGTAGCTTTGAATGACAAATTTAATTAGATGGATTTAACAGATATATTCACAATATTCCATCCTAAACAGAATACATTTTTTTCAAGTGCATATAGAACATTCTCCAGAATAGACCACATATTCAAAAAGAGAAGTCTTACTATGTCTCCTTTCTGACCAAATGCTATGAAACTAGAAATCAACCATGAGAAAACATCTAGAAAGAGCACAAATACATGGAGGTTAAAACATTCTACAAAAAAAAAAAATGCTAATACAGAATGAATGCGTCAATAAGGAAATCAAAAATTACATGGAAACAAATGAAATGAAAACATAACAAGCCAAAATCATTGGGATACAGCAAAAGTGATTTGAAGAGGGAAGTTTATAGCAATATGCCTACCTCAAGAAGTTTGAAAAATCTCAAATAAACAATCTAATCTTACACCTAAAGGAGCCAGAAAAAGAACAATATACAAGACCAAAAACCAGCAGAATGATATAATAAAACATTACACCATAAATAAATAATATATAAACTAAAGAGAGAATAAAATGGATCAATGAAACCTGGAGCTGGTTCTTTTAAAAGATGAACAATATTCATAAACCTCTAACGAGTTTCACAAAAATTTTTAAAAATGACTCAGTTAAACAAAATCAGAAATGAAGGAAAAATAACTAACGCCACAGAAATACAAGCTATTATAAGAGAATATGATGAAAAATTATACATAAAAAATTGGACAACCTAGAAGAAATGGATTAATTCCTAGAAAAATATAACCTCCCAAAAGTGAATTGGAAGAAATAGAAAATTTGAACAGATTGATTACTAGCAAGGAGATGGAAATAAGAAGTCAAAGAAACTACCAAAAAAACAAACAAACAAACAAACAAAAGTCTAGGAGGACCAGATGGCTTCATGGGGAAATTCTAACAAACACTTAGAGAAGAGTTAACATCTATTTTTCTCAAACTATTCCAAAAAATAGAAGAGGAAGGAAAACTTCCAAGTTCATTTTATGAGGCCAGTGTTAATGTGATACCAAAGCCAGATAAAGACAACCCAAAAAAGAGAACTATAGGCCAACTATAGGCCCTCAAACTATGTTTGATGAACACAGATCCAAAACATCACAGCAAAACAGATGCATAATACCTCAGCAAAATACTGGCAAACTAAATTCAACAATACATTTTAAAAAAATAATAATTTGCTACAATCAAGTGGGATTTATTTCTGGTTTATGAGGGTGGTTCAGTATTTGCAAATCAATAAATATGATACATCATATTAATAAGAGAAAGGGTAAAAACCATACAGTCATTTAAATACAGGAAGAAAAAATATTTGGCAATGTACAATATCCATTCATGATAAAAATCCTCAATAAAATAGGTTAGGAGGGAACATACCTCAACATAATAAAGCCTTCATATAAAAAACCCCCAGTCAACATCATACTCAATGAAGAAAACTGAGAACTTTTCCCATAAGGTCGGGAACAAGATAGGGACATCCACTCTCACCACTTTTATTCAACATAATACTGGAAATCCTAGCCATAGAAATCAGACAACAACAACAACAAAAAAAAATAAATAAAAAGCATCCAAGTTTCTAAGGAAGAAGTAAAACTTACCCTATTTTCAGATGACATATAGTATATAATAAAAAACAGCTAAGGACTCCACCAAAAAACTGCTAGACTAACAAATGAATTCAGTGAAGTCACAGAATATAAAATCAATGCACAGAAGTCTGTTGCATTTCTATATATTAATAATGAAGTGGCAGAAAGAGAAATTGAGAAAACAACCTCATTTACAATTGAGCCAAAAAGAATAAAATACTAAGGAATAAACCAAAGAAGTGAGAGGGCTATACCTTGAAAATTACAAAACATTAATGAAAGAAACTGAAGATGACACAAAGAAAAGGAAAGACATTCCATTCTCATGGACTGGAAAAACAAATACTGCTAAAATGACTGCATTACCCAAAACAATCTACACATTTAATGCAATCCCTACCAAAATACCAATAGCATTTCTTACAAAAATAGAATGAACAATCCTAAAATTTGTATGGAAACACAAAATACCCTAAATAGCCAAAGCAATCTTGAAAGAAAAATAAAACTGGAGTTAACACAATTCCAGACCTCAAGTTATACTACAAAGCTGTAATGATCAAGACAGTACAGTCACATAAATCAATTGAATAGAAGAGAAAACCCAAAAATGAACCCACAGCTATATGACCAACTAATATTTGACAAAGCAGGAAAGACTATCCAATGTGAAAAAGACTCTCTTGAACAAATAATGCTGGGAAAACTGGAGAGCTACATGCAAAAGAATGAAACTGCAATATTTTCCTACACCATACACAAAAATAAACACAAAATGGATTAAAGACAGAAATGTGAGACCTGAAACCATACAAATCCTAGAAGAGTACATAGGCAGTAACTTTTTTGAAATTGGTCAGAGCCAGCTACATATAGAAGAATGAAACTAGACCATTCTCTTACATCACACACAAAGGCAAACTCAAAATGGAAGAGGGAAGTTTATAGCAATATGCCTACCTCAACGTGAGGCAGGAATCCATCAAAATCCTGGAAAAGAACATAGGCAGTAACCTCTCTGACATCGGCCACAGCAACTTCTTTCAAGACACATCTCCAAGGGCAAAGGAGACAAAAGCGTAAATGAACTTCTGGGACTTCATCAAAATAAAAAGCTTCTGCACAGCAAAGGAAACAGTCAACAAAACAAAGAGGCAACCCACCGAATGAGAGAGGATATTTGCAAATGACACCACAGACAAAGGGCTGATATTAAAGATCTATGAAGAACTACTCAAACTCAACATCCAAAGAGAAAATGAACACATCAAAAAATGGGCAAGAGACATGAAGAGGCACTTCTCCATAGAAGATATACAAATGGCTAACAGACACATGAAAAGATGTTCATCATCACTAGCTATCAGGGAAATTCAAATCAAAACCACACTGAGATACCACCTTACACAAGTCATAATGGCCAAAATTAACAAGACAGGAAACAAGTGTTGGAGAGGCTGCGGAGAAAGGGGAACCCTCTTACACTGTTGGTGGGAATGTAAACTGGTGTAGCCGCTTTGGAAAACAGTGTGGAGATTCCTTAAAAAATTAAAATAGAGCTACCCTATGACCCTGCAATTACACTACTGAGTATTTACCCCAAAGATACAGATGTAGTGAAAGAAAGGGCCATAGGTACCCCAATGTTCACAGCAGCAATGGCCACAATTGCCAAACTGTGGAAAGAGCCAAGGTGCCCTTCAACAGATGAATGGATAAATAAGAAGTGGTACATATATACAATGGAGTACTACGTCTCCATCAGAAAGGATGAATATTCAACTTTTGTAGCAACATGGACCGGACTGGAAGAGATTATGCTGAGTGAAATAAGCCAAATAGAGAAAGTCAAGTATCACATGGTTTCACTTACTTGTGGTGCATAAGGGGTAATATAGAGGAGCGTAGGAGAAGGAAAGGAAATGGGAAGTAGGGTAATTTGGGGAGAAAAAAAGAAACATGAGAGACTTTGGGCAGAAACAAACTGAGGGACTTGGGGGGGGGAGCCTAGTAGTGGGTACTGAGGGTATGTTTTGCATGGAGCACTGGGTGTGGGGCATAAGCTATGAATCTTGGAACACTGAAAAAATAAAATAAATTTAAAGTAAAAAAAAAAAAAGAAAGAAAGCTTAAAAGAGAAAAAAAAGAAATTGGTCATAGCAACTTCTTTCTAGATATCGCTCCTAAGGCAAAGGTTTTGCAAAAAACTATTGGGACTACATCAAAATAAAAAGCTTCTACAGAGCAAGGGAAACAATCAACAAAACTAAAGGCAATATTTAGAATGGGATAAGATATTTGTACCTGATGTATCTGATCAAGGGTTGGTATCCAAAATATATAAAGAACTGATAAAACTCAACACACACACACACACACACACACACACACACACACACACACACACAATTTAAAATGGGCAGAAGTTACAAATAGAAATTTTCTCAAAGAAAACACAGATGGCCAACAGACACATGAAAAGATGTTCAACATCACTTATCATCAAGGAAATGCAAATCAAATCTATAATGAGGTATCACCTCACACTTGTCAGAATGGTTAAAATCCAAAGCACAAGAAACAACAGGGTTGTAAGGATATGAAGAAAGGGGAACCCTCTTGCACTAATGGTAAAAATGCAAACTGGTGCACCTACTGTGGAAAACAGTATAGAAGTTCCTCAAAAGGTTAAAAATACACCTACCTCAGATCCAGCAAACACATTACTAGGTACTTATCCAAAGACAAAAAATATTAATTCAAAGAGATACATGTATTCCGATGTTTATAACAGCATTATCTACAACAGCCAAATCATGGAAACATCCCAAAGTGTTCAATCATTGAAGACTGGATAAATAAGATGTGGAATATACACAATGGTATGTCATCTGGCCATAAAAAAGAATGAAATCTTGTTATCTGTAATGACATGGATGGAGCTACAAAGTGTAATGCTGAGTAAAATAAGTCAGTCAGAGAAAGACAAATACCACATGATTTCACTCAGATGTAGAATTTAAGAAAGAAAACAAGAAAGCAAAGGGAAAGGGAGGCGGGGAAAACCAAGAAACAAATTCTTAACTATAGAGAACAAACTGATGGTTACCAGAAGTAGTGGTGTGGATGGGTTAAATAGGTAACAGGAATTAAGGAGTGCACTTGTGATGAGCACCAGGCATTGTATGGAAGAGCTGAATCATTGTATTATGCACTTGAAACTAATATATTATATGTTAACTAGCTGGAATTTAAATAAAAACTTTTCAAAAATCATTTCTCCCTATATACAAGAGTTTGCTTATGGGTTTTCTATTCCATTCCACCAGTCTATATATCTGTCTGTGTGCTAGTACCATATTAGTTTAATGGCTTTGTAATAAGTTTTAAAATGAAGAAGTCTGGGACTTCTCTGTTCTCTTTTAAGTAAGCTCTACACCCAACATGGGCCTTAATTCACAACTCCAAAATCAAGAGTCACATGCTCTACAAACGGAATCAGACAGGAGTCCTTCTTTCAAGATTATTTTGGCAATTTGGGGTCCCATGTGACTCCATATGAAATTTAAGATTGATTTTTCCATTTCTGTAAAAAAATATCATTGTGTTTCACTTCATTGAATGTGTAGATCACTTTAGTTACTACTGACATCTTAACAATATTCAGCCTTCTAATCCATGAACACAAGATATCTTTCCATTTCTTTATCTCTTCTTAACTTTCTTCTAGAAACAATTTGTAGTTTTCAGTGTACAAATATTTTGCTCCTTGGTTAAATTTATTCCTAAATATTTTGGTCTTTTTCATGTTATTGTAATTGAAGTTGATTTCTTTTTTTTTTTTTAAGATTTTATTTATTTATTTGACAGAGAGAAACTCAGCTAGAGAGGGAAGTTGGAGGAGTGAGAGAAGGAGAAGCGGGCCTCCCGCCGAGCAGGGAGCCTGATGAGGGGGCTCAATCCTGGGACTCTGAGATCATGATGTGAGCCAAAGGCAGATGCTTAATGACTGAGCTTCCCAGGCACCCCTGAAATTGCTTTCTTAATTTCCTTTTCAGAGTGTTTACTGTTAGTGTATAGAAAAAACTAATTTTTATTTGTTGTTTTGTATCCTGCGGCTTTGCTAGATTCATTTATTAGTTCAAACAATTTTGTGTGTACAGAAGCATCAGGGTTTCTCCTTTACTTGTGAAAGATAATTTCCTAAATGATTATATGCTGTTGAGTTTTTATTCTAACACTTTGAATATTTTACTCTACTCTCTTTATTCTTCCATGGTTTCTAAATAAAACTCCACTATAATTCTTATCCTTGTTCTTCTATGGTGAGGTTGCTCCCTTCAACATTTCTCTTTGCATGTGCTTATCTACAGTTATATGCCTACTGATATTTTCTTTATTGAAAATTTATCTTGTTTCATGTTTTCTGAGATTCCTTGGTCTTCAATTTGGTTTCTGTTATTAATTCTGAAAAGTTCTCAGCCATAATGACTTTGAATATTGTTCTTCTATCTGTTCATTCTGCTCTTTCTGGTAGTTCAATAACATTTATATTATACCTTCTGAAATTGTCACATGATTATTGAATATTTTAATGTGTTTTTCTCCCATCATATTCTCTTTACATTTCCATTTGAGAAATTTCTAGTGACCCATTTTCAAACTTAGTGATTTTTTTCCTTCTTTGAGTCTAGTCTGTTAAGAAGTTATTCTTCATTTCTCTACAGTGTTTTTGATGTCTGACTTTTCCTTTTGAATATTTTTTAAAATATTTATTTATTTTAGAGAGACCAAGAGAGCATGAATGGACATGAGGAGCAGAGGAAGAGGGACAAACAGGTTCTATGCTGAGAAAGGAGCTGTATGCAGGGCTTGATCCCATGACCTGAGATCATGACTTGAGCTGAAATCAAGAGTCAGCTTAACTCAGCTTAACAAACTGAGCCACCTGGGTGCCCCTTGTTTTGAATTATTTCTTAGAATTTCCATCTCTTTTCTTACATTATCCATTTTACATGCATGTTATCTACTTTTAGATATGTTATATAGTGTATATATATATACATTATATGCTCTTAGCTTATTAAACAGTTATTTTAAATTCCTTGGTCTAATAACTCCATAATTTCTGTTATAGCTCAGTCGGGTTATGAAGCTTGCTTTAACTGGTTAGATTGCATTTTATCTGAAATTAATTGTTGAGAGCCAGGTATGTTGGCATAGGTTAATAAAAACTAAGGCCGATGGCCTTTAGCATGAGCATTTATGTTAATTTTCACTACTTACGTCAGATATGTCAAATATCTCTCGTCTTTGGTTTCTTTCACCCTTCTCGTCTTTAAACTTGTCTGTTACTCCTCAGAAAGAGCCTATGTCTACCACTATACCAGAGCCAAGTTAGTGCTATGGTAAGGAATGGTGGGGGGTATGGAGGGTGGAGTATAATAAATAATAAATAAATAAATAATACTGTGATTAAATTCCAGTCTTTTAATAGCTCTGTGTATCTGAGGTATGATATTCACAAGTGTTTTTCTACTGGTATAGTCTTTTCCCCCACTTTGTGGAAGGGAAGCTAAAGGGAGATAAAATTGGAGCACTCCCTTCCCTTAGTTGGGATAAGGTTCTGGCTGTCTTTTCCCCAGAAATTAGATCTTTTTTATAGAATATACCCTGGGTTCTTTTTACAATGATTATTCTTCTCCTTCTCTTTCCAGAGCCCGAAAGAGATCATTCTCAGATCCTTACCATGAGAACCCAATACAGTTCTCAGAGATAAAAAACCTTGAAAATGTGGGGGTTCCATTAATACCTTGGCCTCTATGAGATTCTTTCATGATAGTCCTCAGTCAGTATCCAACAATTTGAAAAAATTACCATTCAAGTGTTCCTACTGGTTTATATCTCCAGCAGCTTCTGTACCAGCTGTGCCTCTCTAGATTTGTTGGGTTTTTTTCCCTAGATTTTGCAGTAGAGATTTTCCCTGTAAACTCAGTTCTCCAATAAGTCCAGGAAAAGTTACTTTTAAATCTGTTCAACAGTTTATTGTTGTAAGGATGAGAGTGATGATTTCTAAGCCATTTATATGCAGAAGCTGAAATCAGATAAGCCATAAAACAAGCCTTAATAAATTAAGGATTGGGGCGCCTGGGTGGCTCAGTTGGTTAAGTGACTGCCTTCAGCTCAGGTCATGATCCTGGAGACCCGGGACTAAGTCCCACATCGGGCTCCCTGCTAGGCGGGAAGCCTGCTCACTTCCCCTGCTTGTGTTCCCTCTCTGGCTGTGTTTCTCTCTGTCAAATAAATAAAATCTTAAAAAAAAAAATTAAGGATTAATAAACATAATAAATTATGTTGTTCTCTGTCCACATGGAGTGAAGTTCAAAATCAGTAATTTGGGAAATTCACAAATATGTGAAAATTAAACAGCATACCCCTATATAACTAAGAGGTCAAAGAAGTCACAAAGAAAATTAAAATGATTTGAGATGAATGAAAATGAAAACAGCATAATAAAGGATAAAAGGAATACAGCTAAAGTTATAACTCAAAATTAATAACTGTAAGCATCTATACAAACAATCTCAATTCAATAATCTAACATTCCACAATGAGAAATTATAGAAGTAGTATAAACTAAAACCAGTCAAAAGAGATGATAAAGATATGTATATAAACAGAATAGAAAAATAAAGAGACTCAATGAAGCCAAAAGTTGATTCTTTAAAAAAAAATCAATAAAATTTACAATATTTAGCTAGATCAACTAAAAGAAAGAACACTCAAATAATTAAAGTTAGTAAAAAAAAAATTGGACAAACCACAAAGATTTAAAAAGATTATAAAGGGATACTATAAACAATTACATGCCAAAAAACTAGATAATTGATACTCAGTGAAGAGATTTCTAGAAAGTCACAAACTATTGAAACTGACTCAAAAAGAAGTAAAAAAAAAAAATCTAGATAGACCTTTAAAAAGATGAGTTTAGTAATCAAATAACTACCTAGAATGAAAAGCACAGGGACAGGTGGCTTCATTGGTGAATTCTACCAAAAAATTAAGATTTTATACTTATTCCCCATTAATTCTTCTAAAACTCAGAAGAGGAAACACTTTGAAACTTACTCTATTAGGCCAGTATTATCATGATACCAGAAAAAAAAATCACAAAGATAGAAAACTAAATATCAATAATTTATTAAAATAAACACAAAAATCCTCAACAAAATAGAAGCTAACTGAAACCAGCAATATGTAATGAGAATATTTATCATGACCTGGTGATATTTACCCCAAGAATGCAAGATCGTTTTTTAAGATTGGAAAATCAATTAATATACCATGTCACTAGAACAAAAATAACTTGGTATGGGGCGCCTGGGTGGCTCAGTTGGTTAAGCGACTGCCTTCGGCTCAGGTCATGATCCTAGAGACCGGGGATCAAGTCCCACATCGGGCTTCCTGCTCGGCGGGAAGCCTGCTTCTCCCTCTCTCACTGCCCCTGCTTGTGTTCCCTCTCTGGCTGTGTTTCTCTCTGTCAAATAAATAAAATCTTAAAAATAAATAAATAAATAACTTGGTCATCTCAATAGACAGAAAAAGAATTTGAGAAAATGCCTTCAAAAAACTCAATGAATTAGGAATAGAAAGAAATTTCTTCAGTCTTATAGAGCACATATACAAAAAAACAACTGCTAATATCATACTATTGAAACAGTGAATGCTTCTCTGGGATCAGGAAGACAAAAGTGCCTGCTCCTGCCACTTCTATTGGAGTTTTTACCCAGGACAGTTAGGCAAGAAAAATAAATAAAAGACATTCAGATTAGAAAGAAAGAACTAAAACTATTTGTAGTTGACAAGATCTTTCACTTACACAATCCTAAAAAATTACTAAAAATTATTAGGACTAATAAAGGAATTCCGCAAGAATGCAGGGTACAAAATTCATGTACAAAAATCAACTGTTTCTGTATACTATCAATATCCAAAAGTGAAATTAAGAAAATAATTTCATTTACAGCAGCATCCAAAGGAATAAAATATTCAGGAATAAAATGTCCAAAAGAGGTACAAAACTTGTATTGTAAAAACTATAAAATAAGTAGAAAGATGTCTCATGTTCATAGATCAAAACTTAATATTGTTAGAGTGGCAAACTGATCTTCAAAATCAATGCAAATCCTATCAAATTCCCAGGTGCCTTCTGTTTTTAAAGGAATTGAAAAGCTAATCCTAAACCATAGAAATATTCTAGAGACCCAAAATACCTAAATGATCTCAAAAAAGAATAGAGTTTGAGGGCGCCTGGGTGGCTCAGTGGGTTAAAGCCTCTGCCTTCAGCTCAGGTCATGATCTCAGGGTCCTGGGATCGAGGCCCACATCGATATCTCTGCTCAACAGGGAGCCTGCTTCCCCCTCTTTCTCTCTGCCTGCCTCTCTGCCAACTTGTGATCTCTGTCAAATAAATGAATAAAATCTTAAAAAAAAAAAAAAAAGAATAGAATTTGAAAGCTCTACCCAATTTCAAGATGTAAAGCTTCCCAATTTCAAGCTTCCTGATTTCAAGTTGTAAAGAAAGTTATAGTAATCAAAACAATGATATCCAATATCCTATTTGATAGAGACAGATATATTAATAAATGGAACAGAGCTAAGATTCTAGAAATCCTTTCATATTTAATAAGTTGATTTCCAATAAGGATATCAAAACAAATGAAGATAGAATTTTTTTTCAGGAATTGGTGTGACAACTGAATATCCAAATGCAATACAATGAAGATAGATCCCTTCTTTCCACCATATAAAAAAAAAAGATATTCCATGCTCATGGCTTGAAAGACTTAATACTGTTAAAATACCCATTCTACCCAAATCAATATACAGATTCAATGCAATCTTCATAAACATTCCAATGGCATCCTTTACAGAAATAGAACAATCCTAAAATATGTATAAAACCACAAAAGACATCAAATAGCCAAAATAATCTTGAGAAAAAAGAGAACAAAGCTAGAGGCATCATGCTTCCTGATTCCAAACTATATTATAAAGTTACAGTAATCAAAACATTATTTGGCATTGGTATTGGCATAAAAATAGACACACAGACCAATGGGACAGAACTAAGGTCCCAGAAATAAACCCAGGCATACATGGTCAACTAATTTTTGATAAGAGAGCCAAGACTACTCGATGGGAAAAAGACAGTCTCTTTAATAAATCGTGCCAAGAAAACTAGACAGCCCCATGCAAAGAAAACTGGACCACTATCTTACAGTACACATAAAAATTAACTCAAAATGGATTAAAAACTTGAAATGTAAGAACTGAAACCACAGAACTCCTGGAAGAAAATAAAGGCAGTAAGCTCCTAGGCACTGGTCTTGGCAATATGTTTTTGGATGATACCCAAAAACAAAAATAAACAAGTAAGACTACATCAAACTAAAAAGCTCTATACAACAAAAGAAAGCATCAACAAAATAAAAAGGAGAAAATATTTATAAATTACATATATGATAAGGGGTCAATATCTAAAATATATAAAGAACTCATACAACTCAATTGCAAAATAAAAAAACAATTACATTAAAAAATGGGCAGAGACTCAGAACCACAATGAGATATCACCTCATACCTGTTAGACTAGCTATTAACAAAAAGACAAGAAATAACAAATGTTAGGATATGGAGAAAAGGGAACCCTTGTACACTATTGGTGGGATTGTAAATTACTACAGCCATGATGGAAAACAGTATGGAGTTTCCTCAAAGCATTAATACTAAAACTTCAATATGATTCGGCAATTCCACTTCTAGTTACAGATATTAAAAATGTGCCAATAAACTGGACAACATGGACTTCCACAATCATTACTCATTTCTAAGAAACCAAATTCATTTGATCATATTCCACTTACCTGAATATTTAAGGAAATGTAACTGGTATTAACAACAAATAACAAAACAAAAATTAAGGATACATTCGTATAGCACCTGTTCTTGTCCCAATAGCCAAGATTTTCTGAACTGGATCAAAGGCTAATGCTGTGGGCTGATAAGGGAAACCATGCCGAACTGTCTGAAAGAGAGAAGATAGCAAAAATAGTCATCAATGAAATAAAAAGTAAAACAATTAAAATTACAAGATACCATCGTCCAACTACCATAATGACTAAAACAATTATTTTTAAATAAAAAAATAACTACTACCAAATGTTGGTAGGAGTATAAAATGACACAAACATTTTGGAAAATTGCCTTGCAGTTTTCTATAAAACTATCTGTCCTATGACCTATAAATTTCACTCCTATGTACGTATCCCAGAAAACAGCATATGGCCACATAAAAATTTTTATAAGTATGCCCCTAATAGCTTTATACATAAAAACCTAGAAACAGCTATCCAACAAGAGAATCAAAACAAAAAATGTTCTATACTCATACAATAAATTACCACTCATCAGTTGAATGATAAACACTAATGACAGATGCAACAACATAGATGATTCTTAAAAACGTTATGCTAAATAAAAGAATATACAAAACAGTGTATATAGTATACAAATTATATTAGAATTTGAACAAGCAAAACTAATCTGTGAAAAACAGAGCAGTGGTTGATGAGGAGGACTCACTGGAAGGAGGTATGAGTAAAGGTAATATTCTATATTTTGATAAAGGTTTGGATTACACAAGTGTATACACAGGTAAAAACTCATCAAATTGTACAGTAAAATTTATGATTTCTGTGTGTAAATTAAATATCAAAAAAGATAAGAAAATAGCATTATAAACAAATATTGAACTCTAATGATATGCATATTGAGTTTTTAAGAGGTAAAGTCTACTGACACCTGCAACTTAATTCAAAATGTATCCATAAAAGTATTATGATTCATAGATATACATGTATTATAAAGTAAATATGGCAAAATGATAATTGTCAAATCTACGTGGTGAGTATGTGTGTGTATATACACACACATACATGAATGCTCGTATTATAACTTTTCAACTCCTCTGTGCCTTTGAAAGCTTTCATAGTCATACAATGGGGAAAACAGGAAAAGAAAAATATAAAGAGTTGATAATATCGTAAAGGTGACAAGATTAACAAGAATATGTAATGTTAAACAGGAATTAATTTCAACATGAAACAGAACTTTTCAAAGAAATAGAGGACCTACATAGGTCAGAAAAAATAGATTCTAGAAGGAGTTGGGGAAGATAGCAGGGTAGAAGGACCCTGAGTTCACACCACCTATATTTACAACTAGATACCACATCCTATTAGATAAACCCTCCAATCTGAAGAAAGGCAAAACAAACTCCACAACTAAAAACAGAGAACAAACTGCATCTGAAAAGTTTAGGAAACACAAAGAGGCAGAGGAAGCTGCCAACAGGAGGGAGGGAACTAGCACAAGTAGAGGGCAGAGAAATTGTCCCTAGAACCAGAGAGCATACAAGGGGGAAGACTAATCCTCATGTTTTGCTTTGAAAATAAGAGGGGCTGAATTCCATGAGTTTGTATAATTACTGGGACTTGGAGCCTAGAGTTATAAAAGTCAGCTGACTCAGCACTGGGCTAGCCACAGAGGCAAGTGAGAGCTGGGTCACTGCCCTTAAAGAGACAGCAGCTTCCATGGACAGGAAGCACAAAAATGGCAATTTAAACAAAACCAGGGGCTAATGGGAGAAAGATTTATTCACACTGATTTCAGAGTGTGTTCAGGAACTTCTCTGAAAATAATGGAGGTGATAGGCACCATTTTAGTACCCTGTTCTCCAGCATAAACAGAGGGTCATCTACAGGAATCAGGCTACACAGGCATTGGCTACCTAAACTGCTAGCAGTATACCATGAGTTTTCCTGAGGACTCACTCCAAGCCTTCTAGCTTGGCCCTGGGCTCAGGGCCAATTTTGTAAAAGCTAACTATGTGCCCTGCCCAGCCACTAGATGCACAGTCACTGCTGTACACCATACCCAGCCACTGTATACTGCCCAACCATGTACCCCCAGCCACCGGAGGGAATATAGCCCCCAGTCTCCACAGCACTTCAGGGGATCTGGCATAAGACTAGCAGCCCAGGACAAATTTTGCTAACACTGCTGCCACCCCGCTCCCAAATTCCCTCAAAGGCACATTACCTCAAGTTGGTCTGCCTGGGTCCCACCAACACCACTGAGAGCAAGCACAGCCCATAATAGGCAAAGCATCAGTCCAACAACTTCAGTGAAAGGAAAAGCAACTCAGATACAAAAGGAAGACATAGGCAACACACATAGGATATCTCCTGAAGTGCCAGGTTCCAGTGAACAGGGAACACTGCACTCCAGGGCACTATAGGCCCTCTTCATAAAGTCACTATGTTCAAGTACAGAAAACAGAGCCAACTTTCTTAACACACAGAAATAAACACAGGGAGGAACAAAAAATTAGACGAAAAAATTTACCCCAAATGGAAGAAAAAGACTAGGCCACAGCCAGAGGTCTAAGCAAAACAGAGTAAGTAAAATACCTCATAGAGAATTTAAAGCAATGATCCTAAGGATACTCCTGGACTTGAGGATAGAGTAGAAGACATTAGTGAGAGCAGTAATACAGAGATATGGAATAACATAGCAGAGATAAAGGGCTCAATAAACAAATGAAAAATATGCTTAATGGAATGAATAGCAGGATAGAAGAAGCAGAGGAACAAATTAGTGACCTAGGTGACAGAGTAATGGAAAGTAATCAAGTTGAACGAAAGATAAAGGAATTATACAAAATGAGAACAGACTTACAGAATTCAATAACTCCATCAAAAGTAGTAACATTCATATTATATGAGTCTCAGAGCAAAAAAGAGAGAAAAAAAGAGGACCAAAAAATTGAAGAAATAATTGCTGAAAACTTCCCTAAACTGGGAAAGGAAACAAATGTCCAGATCTAGGAGGCACAGAGAACTCCCATCAAAATCAAAAAAGGCCCACACGGGTGTCTAAATGGCATACTAGTTATGTGTTTAACTCTTGATTTTTGGCTCATGTCATAGTCTCAGGGTTGTGAGATTAAGCCCCATGTTGGGCTCCACACTGGGCATGGAGCCTGCTTGGGATACTTTCTCCCCTGCCACTTCCCAACACGCTTTCTTTCTCTCAAAAAAAAAAAAAAAAAAAAAAGTGGAGGCCTACACCAAGACATATTGTAATTAATTTGGTAAATATAGTAAAAAAATAAAAAATTTTAAAAGCAGCAAGACAAAAGAAAACAGCAATGTACAAGAGAAAACTGCCCAGCCACTAGATGCACAGTCACTGCTATACACCGTACCCAGCAACTGCATAGTGCCCTTTTTGGGTTAGCAGCAGACTTTCACCAGATACTTTGCAATCCAAAGCATGATATATTCAAAGTGCTGAATGGGAAAAATCTACATCTAAGAATACTCTACTGCAAGTCTATTATTCAGAACAGGAGAGAATAAGAGTTTAATAAGTTTAAGAATAAGAGTTTAATAATAAGAAGAAAGTTTATAGCAATACTGCCTACTTAAACAAGAAAAACTTCGAACAACCTAAACTTATGCCTATGGAGGTAGAGAAAGAACGACAAACAAAACCCAAAACCAGCAGAAGAAAGGATTAGAGAGGAAATAAATGATACCGAATTTTGAAAAAAACAATAGAACACATCAATGACATTAGGAGCTCATTCTTTGACTGAATCAATAAAATTATTAAACCTGTAACCAGACTTATCAAGATAAAGATATGCAAATAAAATCACAAATGAGAGAAGAGAAATAATAACCACTACCACAAAAATGCAAACAATTATGAGAATATTATAGCAAACTATATGTCCAACAGAATGGATAAAATCAACACAAGAAACAACAGAGGTTGGCAAGGATGTGAAGAAAAAGAATGCACACTCTTGGTGGGAAGGCAAGCTGGTTCAGCCACTGTGGAAAACAGTTTTTGGAGGGTGTCCTCAAAAATTTAAAAATAGAACTCTTCGAAGATCTAGCAATTGCATAACTAGGTATTTACCCAAAGAATATAAAAACACTAATTCAAAAGAATACATACTCCCCTATGTTTACAACATCATTTACAATAATAGCCAAGATAGAGAAACAGCACAAGTGTTCATCAATTGATGGCTAAATAAAGAAGTTATATATATATATATATATATATATATATATATATATATATATATACACATATATGTATATATATATATGCACAGTCACTGCTATACACCAGGATGTGTTGAATATTATTATGAATATTATTCAGCCAGGAAAAAGAATGAAATCTTGTCATTTGCACTGACATGGATGAAGCTAAAGAGTATAATATTAAATGAAATAAGTCAGACAGAGAAAGACAAATACCATGATTTCACTCAGATGTGGATATTAAGAAACAAAACAAAACAGCAAAGGAAAATAGAAGAGAGACAAATTAAGAAACATATTCTTAATTATAGAGAACTGTAGAGAGGTGAGTGGGGTGAGTAGAGAGATGGTTTAAATAGGTGATGGGTATTAAGGAGTGCACTTGTGACGAACACTGGGTGATGGATAGAACTAATGAATCACTGTATTTTACACCTGAAATGTTATATTAACACTATATGTTACCTAACTGGAATTAAAAGAAAAACTTATTTAAAAAAAAAAAAGATCTATATCTCATTCAGCCAGACATTTAGTGCTCCACACACTATTTTTATTTTTTTAATTTTAAGATTTTATTTATTTATTTGACAGGGAGGAGATAGCAAGAGAGGGAACACAAGCAGCAGGAGTGGGAGAGGGAGAAGGAGGCCCCTGATGAGCAGGGAACCCAACTCAGGGCTTGACCCTGGGATCATGACCTGAGCTGAAGGCAGACACTTAAGGACAGAGCCACCCAGGCGCCCCTCAGCTTTGTTTAATAGACTCAAGCTAATTCAGTAAGCCAAGAAACTGAAGTAATATATATAGATGTAGGAAAGTTAAGGAAAAAGTTTACAAAAATATTTTAGGAATAAAAGAATGTGGTGAGTTTTCTAAACACAAGGTGAATAAACAAAAATCAGTAACTTCATTAGCAATAATCAATTATCAGTAAAATTGGGAAGAAATCACCATTTATATTTTTAGTTATTAATTTGAGATTTGTCAAGTTTGTTAAAAACCTAAAAACAAATGTTTTATCCAATAGCATTGGTTAATATACTTCCTAATATACAAAATGGTTAAGGAGACAAAATATTTTTCACTAGACTGAATTTAATCTGATTAATAGCAGGTTTATATTCATTTATATCAAGGTTTATTCAACCATAGAAGTTACAATATAACTGTTAGAATTCCATTAGATATACAGAACTGATTTAGTTAGTGTTGTAGCTATGATAACAAAATCCCATTAGAATTTAGTCTTCAAGAAGCAATTATTTCTATATATACCTCAAAAATTTTTCATTATTGTTCTACGATTCAAGCTACTAAAAGCACCTATTTTCAAAGTATCTCCAAGAGCCTAACAGTAGAAGTTATTTATACATAGTGATAAATGAATGAGGTTCTAACTATTAGCATTTTTCAAAAATAAAATATCCGTCTACTTTTCTCTCAAATCCCAAGTTGAGGCCTCACTCCTACATGAAATATTTGCTAAAATTCTGCGCCAATGCCACAGTTTAACACTTACTGAAAATTATTTAAGAAATTTTAATTTATTTAATAATTCAATACACTGCAAATTAATTTTGTATCATGCTTGAAAGAAATATGTACATCTTTTATTGAATCTATTTGATGCATCTATACAGATACCAAATTTCTGTGACTATAAAGATCTTTTCTCATTGGTATATAATAAAATGAAAATTAGTAGTCAGAAAAATAATTTGGCCATTCAGCAAAATAAAAATCCCTTTTTTAAAGATTTTAAGTACTCTATACTACCCAAAATGGAGTTCAAACTTACAACCCCAAGATCAAGAGTCACATGCTCCCCCGAGTGAACCAGCTAGGCACCCCAAAATAAAAATAACTTTTAAAAGAAAAGAATAATCTTGTGAAGCAAAATTATAGACAGGGTAACATGGAAGAATATTGTGCTAGGAATAGGGAGCTAGCACAGGTCCTAGCTCTGTCACTATTGAACCTGGACACATTACTTAAACTCTTAGCTTCTTCAAAAAAAAAAAAAAGGAGAGGGAGAATGAACTGAGTTTTTCAAGGTTCTTTTCAATTCCATTATACTCTTAATACAAATACTGATACTAGAAACAATGGACGACCTAAAATACATAATAGACAGACAGGTAGTTCTATACTTCTCACTAAGAATGTACTCCTTAAAAGAAGCAAATAATGGGTTTATCTTTAGTATTATGTTCTCTGATTCAAAAGGACTAATTATCTAACTAGTTACTGTGTTAGACTACTAAAGATGATTCAGTGTTTATTTAGTTGGATTCCCCTGTAAGCTATACACTTGCATTTCAAAGAGTCCACTGAGATATCTTGTACTATTGTTATTTCTCTAAGTATAAACAGCTGTTAAGCATTTGAGGGCTACCTCTCTTCTTCAGGTGGCAACTTCTTAAATCTCCAATAACAAGGATGATGAATATTTTGAGCCTCCATTACAAAGATCTACATTTATAATCTACTTACAAAAAATAGCATTTTGCAATGTCTTTCTTTCCTCAGCCTATCTACTGTCAGTTGCAATGAACATGAAATAATGGTAGTTTTCCTCTTGCTACATTAGAAATAAAAAATAAAGACTATGTGCATACAATCATTATCCCCAAAGCTACTGTCACCATTTGTTTACTATATACAAGGCACAATGAAAAACACTTTACACGGATTATGCATGATATAGGGTGTCATTACAGATGAAGTCTAGGCTCAGTAAGGTTAATCAACTTGTCCAAGGTCACCAAACTAGTGAATACACAGTTTGACTGACAGTTTTAGAGGTAAGAGATATGTACTTTAATCTTGTCTCAAAATGAATGAATATAAGCTGATTTGCATGCTATGACTATAAACCCAGAATCAGAAAGAAATGGCTTTCCAAGGATTATAAGAAATAACAGAGCTTCAACTTCAGGTAGAATCAAGATCAGCCACTGAGTTAGAGCAACCAAAAAGACAATAACCAAACACTTGTCCTAACTTCAGTAGTAGAAGTAAGATCAAGTGTCCGTACACCTTATGCTTCAAACAAGAAGTTAGTAAGACTGTATCAAAAAAGGAGGAGACGTGGTTATCTCTGATCTCCGAATCACAAGAGTATGAGGAAAAAGGGCATTACAGACCAGCAAAATACTTTTTACATCCCACTTACAAGGCCATTCTAGAATGTCAGGTGAAGAAAAAACTGATCCACACAAGGCTTTACAGTTCTTATGGCTTTAAAACTCAAGGTACTTATAAAAATCAAAAGCTTCAGTTTATTAATTTTCCTGGAATGTGTAAAAACAGTTCATTTTGCAAATATAGGGCAAGAAGAAATGAGATGATGGGTGATGGCATAACTATAGTGGTTCAGGACACAGTAAAAATGGACACAAGAACTCAGAAACTTCTGATTAAGAATAGGAGACAAGGTCCATGCTCACAGAGAAAAGAAAAGATTGGCAGAGATTACAAAAGAAATAAATGATAGGCTAGTAATCCTGTGCTTGTCAAGGGCAGCTCTATGTCAAGTTGTGGTTGGTAAGAGGCCTCAATTTAGCAAATACGGTCCATACGGTGACAACTGAGTAGCAAGAAGATACTTGAAGAGACAAAATGTGAGCTATTTATTCTGACTCTGAGAGTTCTACTCACCAAAGTCAGGAGAAATACAGATTTTTTTTTTTTGGCCCCATATATCCCCCCAATTTCCATTATTTTAGTCTGTTACCCAAAATTCAATTCTTAGAAGGACAGAAGTAGTTTTATACCAGTGACAAAAAGTCAGAAAACAAACACCTAGGAAAGACAACACCTGGGAGACATATTTTATAAAATAGTGCATTGGCTTAAATATCTTTTAACAGTGGGACTATCATAATGAGTAGTAATGTTCTTATACCTAAGGGAGAGGAGAGTGTCAGTATAATAGTATGGGGAAAAATTGAAAAAGCAAAGACTAGAAGCTGAAGACCAACCTTATCTACTGAGATAGAAGCTATGAATGAAGTATTTTTCATGTTGGAAAACACTAATTCCAAGGGTGATATTTAAAAATACTTGAATTAAAATTTAAAAAAAGAAAATAAAGATACTAGAAATACTTATTACCCGACTCCTTAGGGTAGTAGTAGCACAAAGCTATGAAAAAATAAACCTCAAGGGGAGCCTGGATGGCTCAGTCAGTTGAGTGATCAGCTCTTGGTTTTGGCACAGGTCATGACCTCAGGGTCATGAGATTAAGCCCTGCATCAGGCAGTTGGTAGGAGCTCTGTTTTGTTCTCTCCCTCTCCTTTTGCCCCTCTCCCCATTCAGGTGCATGTGCTCTCACTCACTTTCTCTCTCAAATACATAAATAAATCTCTTAAAAAAAAAAGTAAAAGAAACCTCAAGAATGCCTTTGATGTGCAGACCTTTCGTTCCTTGTTTAACTTTGTTTCTAAATATTTTATTATTTCTGTTGCTATTGTAACTGTTCTGAATATCTTTTTTGGATAGTTTGTTGTTAGTATAAACAAATGCAACTGATGTTTATTTTTATTTTTGTATCCTTCAACTTTACTGAATTTAACAGTTTTTTAGTAGGGTGTCTTCAGGGATTTCTATGTGCAATATCACATCATCTGCAAATTTAGACAATTAATTTTACTTCTTCCTTTCCAACTTGGATGTCTTTTATCTCTTTTTCTTGCCTAACTACTTTGGCTATGATTTCCATTTCTATGTGGAATAGAGGTGACAAGAGTAGACACCTTGTATTCTTTTAATCATAGCGGAAATGTTTTCTTCAGCTTTTCACCATTAAATATTATGTTACCTTTGACTTACCATATATAGCTTTTATTATGTAGAGGTACATTTCTCCTGATTTGTTGAGAGTTTTTACCATAAAAGGATACTGAATTTTGTCAAAATTTTTTACATCTATTGAAATGATATGGTTTTCATTCTTTATTTTGTTAAGTGTTATACTGCATTTATTGTTTTGCATATGTTGACCATCCTTGCATCCCAGGGATAAATCTTACTTGCACATAGCATATAATTCTGTTAATGTACTGTTAAATTCAATTTGCCACTATTTTGTTGAGGATTTTTGTATTACTGCCCACCACCAGTGATACTACCTTATAGTTTTCTTAAATCACTAATGAAAGGGGCACCTGGATGGCTCAGTCAGCTAAGCATCCAACTCTTGATTTCAGCTCAGATCATGATCTCAGGGTTGTGAGATCAAGCTCCATCAGACTCGAGAGTAGAGCCTGCTGAAGATTCTTTCTCCCGCTATCTCTCTGTGCCCTGCTCTTGTACATATTCTCGCTCCCTCTCTTTCAAAAACTGAATTAAATTTTTGAAAATTGATGAAAGAAGTCAAAGATGACACAAACAAAAAGATATCCTGTGTCCATGAATAAGAAATAATGCTGTTGAAATGTTCATTCTATAAAAAACAATCTACGGATTGAAGGCAATTCACCATCAAAATTCCAATGACATTTTTCACAAAAATAGAAAAATAACCCTAAAATTCATTTAGAACCACAAAAGACCCCAAACGGTCAAAGCAATATTGAGCAAGAAGAACAAAGCTTGAGGTATCTTACTGTTTGACTTCAAACTATATTACAAAACTGTATTAATCAAAACAATATGGTGCTGGCATAAAAATAGACAGATCAATGGAACAGAATAGAGAGCCCAGAAGTAAACCCATAAAGATACAATTAATTTGCAATAAAGATGCCAAGAATATTCAATGGGGAAAGAATAGTCTCTTCAATAAATGGTATTGAGAAAATTGTAGAGCCATATGCAAAAGAATGATATTGTGGGGCACCTGGGGGGGCACAGTCAGTTAACATCCAACTCTTGGTTTTGACTCAGGTCATGACCTCAGGGCCCTGAGAATGAGCTCCAGATTAGGCTGCACACTGAATGTGAAGTCTGAGTTTCTCTCTCCTTCTTCCTCTATCGCTACCCAACCCCACCTCCTGCTCTCTCTTGCTCTAAAATAAATGAATAAATCTTTTAAAAAGAATATTATATTCTTATATTAACACATACACAAAAATCAACCCAAAATAGATTAAAGACTTAAATCTAAGACCTGAAACCATAAAACTCCTAAATAAAAACAAACAGGAAAAGTTCCTTGACATGGGTCTTGACAATGATTTTTTGGAATTGACACCAAAAGCCTGGGCAACAAAAAGAAAAATAAACAAGTGGGATTACATCAAACTAAAAAGCCTCAAATTGCAAAAATGTTGTTTAAAGGACCTGAATAGATATTTTTTTCAAGAAAGACATAGAAATGGCCAATAGGTATGTTAGAAGTTGCTTAACAACACTAATTTTTAAGGAAATAAAAACCAAAATCACAATGAGGTATTATTTCTCACCTGTTAGGTTAGCTATCACCAAAAAGTCAAGAGATAACAAATATTGGCACATATGTGGAGTAAAGGGAACCCTTGTGCACTGTTCGTTGGGATGTAAATTGATATAGCCATTATGGGAAATAGTATGGAGGTCCCTTAAAATAAAGAAGAGATCTACCATTTTATCCAGCAATCTCATTTCTAGATATATATCCAAAGGAAATAAAATCACTATCTCAAAGACATATATACTCCCATCTTCACTGCAACATTATTCATAGTAGCCAAGGTATGGGAACAATCTGAGTATCCACTGATAGACGAATGGATAAAGAAAATATGATGTGTACACACACACACACACACACACACACACACACACACACACAGAGTCTAGAATATTATTTAGCCTTTAAAAGAAGGAAACTGGGCACCTGGGTGGCTCAGTGAATTAAGCATCTGCCTTCAGTTCAGTCATGGCCCCAGGGTCCTGGGATTGGGCCCTGCATTGGGCTCCCTGCTCAGTGGGGAGCCTGCTTCTCCATGTCTTCCCCATTGGCTCATAACCTCTGTCATTATCTCTGTCTCTCTCTTTCAAATAAATAAAATCTTAAAAAAAAAAAAAAAAAAAGGAAGGAAACTGGGTGGCTTAGTTGGTTAAGCATCTACCTTCAGCTCAGATCATGATCCCAGAGTCCTGGGATCAAGCCCTGCATCAGACTACCTGCTCAGCAGGGAGCCTGCTCCTCCCTCTCCCTCTAATGCACCTCCTCCACTTGTATTCTCTCTGTCAAATAAACAAAATCTTTTTAAAAAATAAAAAAATAAAAAGAAGGAAACCCTGCCATGGTGACAACATGGATAGACTTTGAGGTCATTATACTAAGTGAAATAAGCCAGGCATAGAACCACAAATATCAGATGATCTCACTTATTATATGTGGAATCTTAAAAAAAAAAAAAAGTCAAACTCAGAGAAACAGAGAGTAGAATGATGGTTACTAGAGGCTGGAGGGTGCGAGGAAAAGGGGAGATACTGATTAAAGTGTACAGACTTTCAGTTATAAGTTCTGGAGACCCTATGTGCCACATGACAACTATGATTAATGATAGTATTTTGTATATTTGAAATTTGCTAAGAGAATAGATCTCAAGTGTTCACACTACACACCACAAAAAAATGATAACTATGGGAGGTGATGGATTTCTTAATTAGTTTGATTGAAGTAATCATTTCTTAATGTAACTTGTATCATGTTGTTGTAGCATAACATCATGTTGTATATCATAAATATATACAATTTTTATTTTTAAAAAATAAGTAAATAAATTTTAAAACCTACTAATTAATTTCACTTAACAATCTAGATTCAGGATAGCCATACTTATTCATATTAGCAACAAGTAACAACAAGAACTTTGTGATACAGGAATCAAGAATCATAACAAGAAAAGTATGAGTTAAAAAAAAATATCAGTATTAAGATTTGAACAAATGCAGAAAGAGATCAGATTCTAGTATAGGTAGGAAATATCTATATTATTACTTATTTCTTAAATTAATTTATATAGTTAAATAGTTTTTAAAATAAAAATCTCAATGCATTTTATATGTGCTGGAGGAGATAGATTTGGAGCTTCTTCAGTTCAATAAAAAATATATATACTTTGGGGCACCTAGGTAGCTTAATCAATTACATGTCTGCCTTCAGCTCAGGCCATTATCCCAGGGTCCTGGAATCGAGCCCTGAATCAGGGCTCCCCCTCCTCCCCATTCATGCTCTGTCGAAAGAAAGAAAGAAAGAAAGAAAGGAAGGAAGGAAGGAAGGAAGGAAGGAAGGAAGGAAGGAAGGAAGGAAGAAAGAAATATATATATATATATATATATATATATATATATAACACAAAAAACCTATATATATATATACTTTAAAAAAGTGTAACAAGAAAAACTTAGGCCAAACTGAGGAGGAAGAGTTAAGATGGTGAAGTAGGAGGAGGACCTTATGCTTGCCTGGTCCCTCAAACACATCTAGGTAATTATCAAATCATTCTGAACATCCAGGACATTGATCTGAGGACAGAGAGAACAAACTGCACAACTAGAGGGAGAGAAGAGGCTACATTGTAAAAGGTAAGAGGTACACAGACATGATGTGAGGAGAAAAGAATCAGAGGTACTATGGAGGGGAGGGAGCTCTGATAGAGAATGGAGAGGTGGAAAGACTGAAAGCAGCACAAAGGGGACTGCACAAGTAAAACATTTCCCCAAAACTGTTGACTGGGAAAATGAGAGAGGTTGATCATCACAAGTTTTTACAAGCAGCAGGGCTGGAAGTCTGAAGTTTTACATGTCTGCACCATCACCAGGGTCGAGCCTGGGGCATAGTTGTGCTCTTATGGAGAAAGGGCAGAGTCCCAGAGGCAGACAGTGTGTTCTGAAGATCCCCTGGATCATAGTGGGAGAGACAGTTCCCCTTCTTGGAGTGCATCTGCGAGAGGTACCACTGCCTCTCTGGGACTAAAAGGGCTGGTAGATGCCTTTGAGTTGCTCTATTCCTTAGCCTATGAACAGAACACTTGTTGAGGGCAGCTAACCTGGACACTGCTTTTTGCTATGCTTTACCTTAAAATTCAAGTCCATGTGAAGTCATGCAATTGCCTTTCTTGGACAAACTAGTACTAGTCACAGTACAGTGAGACCCTCACCCAGAGGATCAACATAGGTCACCACCATGCAGGGTCCCTAAAATTTGGAGTTCTGAAACCCAACCACATGCCTGAGATAAGACAGCACTATACCACCAAGCAGGCAGACAGCTCAGACACAGACAGGGTGAAGGCAGGGATCTGATGAAAGCCTGGGACAGAAGAGGAGAAATTGTTTGTTCTTCTGTGAGAGCTTCCTGAACAGCAGAGGGTGCAAACTCCTCTCTCCTGAGAAGAGTGCTGGCTGTCACCATTTTTCACCCCTCCCATTAGCATTAATAGATTTCAGCAAGTAGTACAGCAAAAACAGTCAAGGCTTGAGTGGCTTACACCAAGCCCCATCCTGCTGCACTTTGCAGGTGCCTTTTCTACTAAGACAAGTATGACTGAGAGCCAGAGCAGCAGCACGTCCCTCCACCAGAAGACCAGCACAAAACCCCTGCATGCCCCAGGTCTACTGATCATAGTGTGTTACAAAGCTTCAGCTCCAGTGGAGATGGACAAGTCACAGGCTTTCCTAACAAAGAAAAGTTAGAAACCTTGAAAAAATGCCAAGACAGAGGAATTCATCCCAAGCTAAAGGATAAGAAGCCATGGCCAGGCAGCTAAATGAAACAGATACAAGTAATATACCTGAAACAGAATTTAAAACAACAATCATAAGGATACTAGCTGGGCTTGAGAAAAGTATAGAAGACACCAGAGAAGCCCTTGCTACAGATATATAAGACCCCAAAACTAGTCAGGCCAAAATAAATGCTATAACTGACATGCAAAACCAAGTGAACATAATCACAATGAAGATGGAAGAAGCAGAAGAATGAATAGGTGATAGAGAAGATAAAATTATGGAAAATAATGAAGCTGAAAAGAAAAGGGAAAGAAAACTATTAGACCATGAATATAGACTTAGGGAATTCAGTGATTCCATAAGGTGCAATAGTATCCATATCATAGGGGACTTAGGGAATTCAGTGATTCCATAAGGTGCAATAGTATCCATATCATAGGATCCCCAAAGAAGAAGAAAGGGAAAAAGGGACAGAAGGTTTATTTGAACAAATTAAAGCTGAAAACTTCCCTGATCTGGGGAAGGAAAAAGGCATTTAAATGCAAGAGGCACAGAGAAATTCCATAAAAATCAATAAAAACTGGTCAACACCAAGGTATATCATAGTGAAACTTGCAAAAACAGTTAGGGACAAAAGGTCCTTAACCTACAAGGGTAGCATAAGGTTAGCAGCAGACTTGTCCACAGAAACTTGGCAGGTCAGAAAGGACTAGAAGGAAATATTCAATGTGCTAAGTGGGAAAAATATGTGGCTAAGACTGCCATTCAGAAAAGAAGGAAAGATGAGGAGTTTACAAGGCAAGCAAAAACTAAAGGAGTTTATGAACACTAAACCAGCTCTACAAGAAATATTAAAGGGGACTCTATGAGCAGAAAAGAGAGACTAAAAGTAACTCAAAAGTAACATTGTTATGCAAAAGTAACAAAGACTAGAAAGGAGCAGAGACAATCTACAGCAATTTTACAGGTAACACAATAGGACTAAATTCGTATCTATCAAAAATGACTCTGAAAGTAAATTTACTAAATACTCCAATCAAAAGACAGGGTAACAGAATGGATTAAAAAAAAACAAGACCAATATGATATATATGCTATCTATAAGAGACTCATTTTAGTCACTTAGAGACTAAAAGTGAGGAGATGGAAAATATCACACTATGGAAATAAGAAGAAAATTGGAGTAGCCACACTTATATTTGACAAACTAGATTTCAAACCAAAGACTATAACAAGAGATGAACAAAAACACTATATCATGTTAAAAGTGTCTATCCAACAAAAAGATCAAACAATCATAAATATTCATATGCCCAACTTGGGAGCATCCAAATATATAAACTTATTAATAACAAACATAAAGAAACTCATTGATAATACTACAATAATAACAGGTAACTTTAACACCCCACTTATAGCAATGGATGGATACAGAAGCTCAGCAAGGACACAAGCACTGGACCAGATGGACTTAACAATATTCAAAGCATTTCATCCTAAAGTAGCAGAATATACATTCTTTTTCATGCACATAAAAAATTCTCCAGAATAGATCACATACTGGTTTACAAAACAGGCCTCAACAAATACAAAAAGATTGAGATCATACCAAGTATATTTTCAGACAACAATGCTATGAAACTTGAGGTCAACTACAAGACAAAATTTGGAAAGAAGGAAAATACATGGAGGTTAAAGAACATCCTACTAAAGAATGAATGGGTTAACCTGGAAATTGAAGAAGAAATTTTAAAAATACATGGAAGAAAGGAAAATAAAAACATGACAGTCCAAAACACTTGGGACGCAACAAATGTGGTCATAAAAGGGAAGTATATAGCAATACAACCCTACCTCAAGAAGCAAGAAAAATCTCAAATACACAATTCAACCTTACACCTAAAGGAGTGGGAAAAGGAACAGCAAATAAAGCATAAATCCCACAGAAGAAGGGAAAGAATAAAGATTAGAGCAGAATTAAATGATATAGAAATTAAAAAAAAAAAACAGAACGGATCAACAAAACTAGGACCTGGTTCTTTGAAAGAATTAACAAAGTTGATAAACCCCTAGACAACTTCTCAAAAGGAGAAACGTTCCAAATAAAATCACAAATGAAAGAGAAATCACAACCAACACAGCAGAAACAAACAATTATAAGAGAATTTTATGAGCAACTGTATGCCAACATATTAGGCAATCTGGAAGAAATGGACAAATTCCTAGAAACATATAAACTACCACAACTGAAACAGAAAGAAATAGAAAATCTGAACAGACTGATAACCAGCAAAGAGATTGAATCAGTAACCAAAAATCTCCCAACAAACAAGAATTCAGGGCCAGATGACTTCCCAGGGGAATTTTATCAGACATTTAAAGAAGAGTTAATACATATTCTTCTCAAACTGTTCCAAAAAACAGAAACAGAAGGAAAACTTCCAAACTCACTCTACGAGGCCAGCATTACCTTGTTTTCAAAACCAAAGACACCAATGAAAAGGAGAATTATGGTCAGTATCTGATGATCTGATTTGCATCCAATGAACATAGATGCAAAAACTGTCAACAAGATTCTAGATAATTGAATCCAACAGTACATTAAAAGGATTATTCACCACAACTAAGGGGGACTTATTCCTGGGCTGCAGGGTGGGTCAATATTTGCAAATTAATCAACATGATGCACCATGTTAATAAAAGAAAGGATAAGAACCATATGATCCTCTCAAGGGATGAAGAAAAAGTATTTGACAACTAAAGCATCCATTTTGATAAAAACCCTCAACAAAGTAGGGATAGAAGGAACATACACCTCAACATCATAAAAGCCATATACGAAAGACCCACAGCTAATACAATCCTCAATGGGGAAAAAATGAAGAGCTTTTCCTCCAAGTCAGGTACAAGACAGGGATGTCACTTTCACCATTGTTATTTAACATAGTACATCCACAATGGGGAAAAACTAAGAGCTTTTTCTCCACAGTCAGGATGAAAACAGGGGTGGCCACTCTCACCACTGATATTTAACATAGTACATAGTACTACAATTGTACAACAACAAGAAATAAAATGCATTCAAGTCAGCAAGGAAAAAGTCAAACTTTCACCATTTGCAAACAACACAATAATCTAGGTAGAAAACCCAAAAGATTTGACCAAAAAATTGCTAGAACTGGTGCATGAATTCAGCAAAGTAGCAGGATATAAAATCAATATAGAGATCTATTGCATTTCTATACACCAATGATGAAGCAGCAGAAAGAGAAATCAAGAAT
>PITA01022883.1:0-29416 GCA_004023965.1 Spilogale gracilis | reverse complement strand
AAAGAAATTTGGCTATGTCTAAGCATGGTAATTAGTAGAAGGTGGAGTCTGACAAGAAGAATGAGGCAAGTGATTTGGAGTTCAGATCCCTTTTCCTTTCTCTTTAATTTTGAGCAGCTTTATCAAGATGTAATTTATATACCATGAAGTTCACTTGTTTAACATGTATAATGATTTTTACAGAGTTGTGCAATCACCCAAATATAATTTTAGAATATTTTTATCATCCCCTGAAGAAACCCCAGTACCATTTAGCAGTCATTCCTGTTCTCTATTCCCCCCAGCACCTGATCCATGGATTTGCCTATTTTGGCCATTCCATATACATGGAACCATATAATATGTGGTCTTTTGTGGCTGGCTTCTTTCACTAGGAATCAATCACATTTACAAGGTTCATTCATGTAATAACTTATATAAGTTCTTCATTTCTTTTATGGACAAATAATATCCATTGTATGGATGGATATACCACATCTCATTTATAATGTCACTAGTTGATAGACATTTGGGTTGTTTCCACTTTGGGGTTATTATAAATAATACTACTATGAACACTCATGTACAAAGTTTCTTTTGTTTTTTTTTTTAAGATTTTATTTATTTGACAGAGAGAAACACAGCCAGAGAGGGAACACAAGCAGGGGGTAGTGAGAGAGAGAGAAGCAGGCTTCCCGCAGAGCAGGGAGCCCGATGTGGGACTTGATCCCCGGTCTCCGGGACCATGACCTGAGCTGAAGGCAGTTGCTTAACCAACTGAGCCACCCAGGCGCCCCTCATGTACAAAGTTTTATGTGGACATTTTTTTTTTTCATTTCTCCTGGGTAGATATCCAAGAATGAAATTGGTGGGTCTTTGGTAACTCTATATTTAACATTTTGGGGAACTGCCGAACTATTTTCCGAAGTGAGTGCATTATTTTTACATTTCTGCCAGCAACACACGAGAGTTTCAATTTCTCCACATCCTTATCAACACTTGTTATTGTCTGTCTTTTGATGTTCGTCATCTGAGTGGGTGTGAAGTGGTATTTTATTGTAGTTTTGATTGGCATTTCTTTTTTTTTTAAATTTTTTTAAAGATTTTATTTATTCATTCGACAGAGAGAAACACAGCCAGAGAGGGAACACAAGCAGGGGGAGTGAGAGAGGGAGAAGCAGGCTTCCTGCCGAGCAGGGAGCCCCATGTGGGGCTCGATCCCAGGTCTCTGGGATCATGACCTGAGCCGAAGGCAGTTGCTTAACCAACTGAGCCACTCAGGCGCCCCTGATTGGCATTTCTATAATGACTAAGGAAACTGAGCATTTTTCTAATGTACTCATTGGCCATTTTTCCTGACTCTTTTGTCACTACACATTCATTCATTATTCCTCAATCTTCTATCCTCTCCTTTCTCTGGAGATCTAGCATAAAACCTGGATACTTAGGACCTTTATTTTCTGTGCTGAAACTAACTTCCAAGGAAACTCAAGGATAAGTTCATTACTCTTGATTCTGAACACTTGAAATTACCAAAATTGGGTCAGTTCAAGCCAACAGACTTTTATTAAGTGCTTTATTGGCATTTGTGTTCAGAGTACTGGAGTATTATACACTTACTGACCCTATCGGTAAGTATAAAATGAAGAACTAAGTAAATATCATACGAAAGGTACAAAAATATATTATCTATGAGTAAAAACCTTTAAAATGTACTTACCTTTGGCTCAACAATCCTCTACTAGAAGTCTACCCTAGGGAAATGATTGCATATTTCCATAAATGGTTAGGTGTGGTGATGCTTGCTCGAGTGTTATTTCTAATTGTCCAAAATCAGTTTGACAGGTAGGTAAATAAATTATGACATATTCACAGAGTAATTATACATTTTTAGAAAATAATTTACAAATATATTTATTATAGCATGCAGAAAGTATGGGAAATCTCCAGTGGCCAGAAAAAAAAGAAATGAAAACTAGAGCAGTAAAGAGGAAAGCTGGTGTTGTGGTTGGCCTGGGGACAAAGGGTGGGGGAGGGGCTGTTGGTTTGTTTTCTAGGGATTTGGGTTTTGATACTCACATGGGGACAGGACATGAGAGCTAGGATACCTGAGGACACAGAGTCCAGCTGGACTCCTTGAAAGACCAGAACCACAGGAGGGGGGTACATGAGGGAAAACTCGGCTCAGCTACAGAAGTGACATGGAACTGTCTGGCTTGGTTAATCTCTGGGGAGAAGCAATAAATATATTTTGAAAATTTGTAATTATGGACCTGTAACTCCTGTAGGTCTAGGGCTCACATTATACTGCCTAAGTTCAAGAGGACCCCAAGGTAGGAAATATATATTTTTTAAAAAAAATGTCTTCTACACAGAGACCCCAGGACACCTGTCAGAAAACAAGAGGGGTGTGCTCTGAGGACACATGTCTGCAATGCAGAATGCACCAGGTCACCAGCAGATCAAGTTCAAGGAAGAAAAGCACATAACCCACAATTCAAGGTCAGTTTCTTCTACTTCACAGATTTTTTTTTCTTACAAGACTTCATTTTCCAAAGTCTGAAAAGAAGAACGAAAATCATTCTTATCACTTTCATCTTAAATGTTCTTCCTTGTTTCTTTCTGGCAGCCTGGAAATCCTGCCTTCCTTAAAGTGTAAACTCATGACAAGTCTGTGTCAGTGAGGGTGATTCTGAATAGAACTGAACAGGCTCTTTTAATCGGCTGAATAACAGCCTGCCAGAATTATCCATCTGGTTGGGAACCGGCTTTCTGGTTTTTTTTTTAAATGTCGTTGCTCACGCTTTCTTTGCTGTTGGCATTTTGTGATTACCCATTTGCTGGTGGTTTTAGATGCTTCTAGTTCATATCCATTTCTTTGAACCATTGTCATCTATTTGAGTCACTGCGGGAGAGTCTGGTTTCTCAGATTCCCACCCCTCTATCTGCAATGCTTTGCCTTGCAACATCGACTCAGCTCTCAGTTTCTCCTTGGTGTTTACAAGTGGTACACATTCTTTGGCTATCATCACACATCCTGCTTCAGCCATCAGTGTTCTCTTAGGGGAGTTAGTGCGATTTAATTCATGCCTTATAAAAAAATATTACTCCTATTCCACTTCGTTTGGAACTTTCTGCTCTAGGTTTCCGCTAACTTGGACTTCTTTAATGACGATGTAACCTATTTGAACAGAAACTCATTTGTTGAAGACTTGTTTGTTGCTTGAGAAATGTACCTGGCATTTTAATTCCTGTTTAATATTCTTGCAGATGATTTTACTTTTATGTTTTAGTTTAAGCTCGGAGGTGGTGTCCTTTCCAACAGTGCCCCCCCAGGCTGCCATGCAGACAGGGAGAAGC
The DNA here is from genome assembly GCA_004023965.1 of Spilogale gracilis. Lineage (NCBI taxonomy): Eukaryota > Metazoa > Chordata > Mammalia > Carnivora > Mephitidae > Spilogale > Spilogale gracilis. The sequence goes on along the minus strand of PITA01022883.1, from coordinate 26,077 downwards.
AGGGAAAGGGTGTCTTGTGAGGGTCTGCTCAGGGAGACCAGAGACAGTAAGTAGATAGTTCACATGAAGAACAGAACACCCAGGAAAGTCATAAGGACTGTCCCCAATATTGGGATAATGGGGGAGAGGTAGGAATAATTAAGGAACAAATTGTAGCTTCAATATACTGAGGAAAATGGGAACCAGACCTACAAAACAACCACATAGATAAATTTGCAGATGAGTCCTTTTTAACTAACAGTGGGGTTTGAAGGATCAACCACAAACTTCGAGCCCAGACACAGGGCTCCACTCCCCTTTCCACCTGCACAGCACACATTCCGTAGTAGGAAGAAAGAAAAAATGTATAAATTATATACACAGTTATCTTAAATTTTAATTGATTTAATTATGAGATGAAACTTGGAAATAGGGTGCCATTATATTTTATGCTTTTTTGTCTCTAAAGAGAATTTTGTGATATCTCCAATATTCTCTTTATTACTTAAATGTCCTTACCCTTGGGGGATCATGTGGAGAAATAAGATAGCACTTTGGACAAGTAGCTTTTATTTTCTCTTTACTCTTTAGACTCATCATTAAAGTATACAAGTTAAGAAACATGAGGGCTATTTTGTTTCTAAAGTCACCTAAACTTTGTACATTAAGGCACTCGTCAATACCATTGGCTCCTTGCTTTTCTCAACTCTTAAAGAAATCGAGTTACAGTTTATAAACTAGAGACAGTTTCTCATATATAGAGAAGCCCTTATAAGAAAACAACACAAAGCAAGGCAGGAAGAAAAAGAACAAAACCCTGAGCAGAGAAGTCAGTTGTGCCATTGTTCCACAATGGGGCACTCTTGAGTTTTGCAAGTTGCCCTTTTAATGGGCAGGAAAGGAACTTTGATACAAAGGATCACTTAAAAGGTAATGCTTTGGTTTCCTACCATGAGTTAGGGAATGTGTATTTTTCTTTTCTTTTCTTTTTAATTTTATTTATTTATTTGACAGAGAGAAACACAGCCAGAGAGGGAACACAAGCGGAGGGACTGAGAGAGGGAGAAGCAGGCTTCCCGCTGAGCAGAAAGCCCAATGTGGGGCTCAATGTGGGGCTCGATCCCGGGTCTCCAGGATCATGACCTAAGCTGAAGGTAGCTGCTTAACCAACTGAGCCACCCAGGCGCCCCATGTGTATTTTTCTTAATGAGGATGACAAGTCCTTGCCAAAGAACGGAGTATATATTTGTATAATTTCCCTTCAAAGGTACCACAATCTCCTGTTGAAAAGTGCCAGTTGGGCCTGAATTCTTTGGAGATGTGAATAAGCAAACAGAAACTTTTAAACTTGCAAGTGATGTGCTAGGTTAAAATTTTTCCTCTAGGTTTTGCATTTGTGAATATGGCCAGAGTTTTTTCAGTCATTAGATTATTAAGTATCCCAAAGGCCCTAACGTCCCATTGACTTCTGGTCTTTTCAAAAATAATGCTCTGGGGGCGCCTGGGTGGCTCAGTTGGTTAAGCGACTGCCTTCAGCTCAGGTCATGATCCAGGAGACCCGGGATCCAGTCCCACATCGGGCTGCCTGCTCAGCGGGAAGCCTGCTTCTCCCTCTCTCACTCCCCCTGCTTGTGTTCCCCTCTGTCAAATAAATAATATCTAATAATAATGCTCTATACCAATATTGGGTGAGGTGGTGTGATAGAGAAATGACCTGTGAGTTCAAGTAATTCACTGAATAGCACCCAGGTTGCTTAGCATCACAGATGTTGACCGAAGGATTAAATTATTGGTTCTATTTTCTTTAAAATTTTTACTTTTGTCATCATTAATGAATAGACATAGGTATGTATTTTTCTTACTAATGATTTTGTTCCTTTTGGATAAAATAGCTCTTGCGTAAAAGAGCAATTTTGAAAAGAAAGGAGAAAAATAAATGCATTATGGAAAACAAGTTTTTGGGGCGCCTGGGTGGCTCAGTTGGTTAAGCGACTGCCTTCGGCTCAGGTCATGATCCCGGAGACCCAGGATCAAGTCCCACATCGGGTTCCCTGCTCGGCGGGGTGCCTGCTTCTCCCTCTCTCACTCTCCCTGCTTGTGTTCCCTCTCTCAGCTGTGTTTCTCTCTGTCAAATAAATAAAATCTTTAAAAAAAAAAAAAAAGAAAGAAAGAAAACAAGTTTTTGTACCTATGTGTGGCTTCAGAGGGTGGAGATATGTACTCTGGGGGTATCTTGCTCTATCCGTCGTAGCTCTTTGGTAAAATCTCTGACCCAGAGGGAACTCATTGGAGAAACACGTGGTACATTGAGGTAGGAGGAGAGAATGAATGGAAATCTATACTCAGAGACAGTGTACGCATTTCGTAAGTCTCACTTGCTCTCAGTTGCCTCTTGTGACTCTCCCAGTCCTTACTGATCTCATAGGAGGATGGTAGTTAGAGACAGGAGAAGTTGCAGAGCACACTCAATCCACACTGGTATCCAATGGGACCTTAAGTATCCCTGAAAGAAAGACATGTGGCTTTGGCTTACCTACAACCCTGGGAAATTCAACATGTTGCCTGCCAGGACAGTCTTTTCCAATGGTGAACTTGGGAAGGTCTTGTTCCTGTGGCCTTGGAAGGCATGTCATTGTTATTTCAGGTTTGCTGGCCTCTGAGTGACCTCACAGTTGCAATAGCTCTTACTGTCTATCTCCCTTCTGTTACATGACCTCCTGTAAGAGAGGACAGCTCCTTAGTCCTTGTCATGTCCCTATCAAAATCCCTGCAAAATTATAGCCATCAAAGAGATGTTGGTTGCTGTATTAATATTTCTGGGGACTGGAATGGTTGGTGACTCCAGACTCTCCACCACTGTTTTGTGACTATATTCACCCGGGCATAACAGAACCGGGTCTTAAAGAATATCACATGCATAGAGGGGCACCTGGGGGGCTCAGTTGGTTACGTGCCTGCCTTTGGCTCAGGTCATGATTCCACAGACCTGGTATCAAGTCCCCCATTGGGCTCCCTGCTCAGTGGGGACTCTGCTTCTCCCTCTGTCTCTCTGTCCCTCCCTGACTAGTGTGCATGCTCTCTCTCACTCTCAAATAAATAAATAAAATCTCAAAATCCCCAATATCACATGCATGTACCAAATAGAGCTAATTTAATGGGTAGAAGGAGAGCCAGAAATCTTACATTTGTTACTTAATTTTTTTTTTCTGATCATAAAAGTAAAACTGGTTCCTTGGCAGTTATCTGTAAAATACAGAAGAATACTGAGAACAAAATGAAACAATATGTATTTGCATCCCTCAGAGGAATCCATTCCACGTGCATGTGTATGTACACACTTGTATGTGCGTGAGTGTGCATTTGTGTGTGAGTCTGTGTGTGTGTAAATCCTGAGGCTATGCCTTGCATCTCTTCTTTTTTTTTTTTTTTAAGACTTTATTTATTTATGTATGAAAGAGAGAGAAGCAAGCTCCCTGCTGAGCAGGGATCCTGATGTGGGACTCAATCCCAGGACCCTGTGATCATGACCTGAGCTAAAGGTGGCTGCTTAACCATCTAAGCCACTCAGGCACCCCAACCTTGATCTCTTCTTGAATTGTGTGAACCATTGCCTTTTCCTTTGGGAGTCGCAGAATGTGAGGCAACATAAAAAGTCCCACTTAATATTTTATTTTCATAAAATATGTTATAATCCATATTTAATATAATGAAATGATAACTTGAAATAGTAACTGACTTATTTTTTTCTCCCCATACTTCCTGCTATCCCTGTAATCTTCCCTCAGATGGGTCAGGAGACAGGAAACCTCTTTTCTCAGGAAGCTTTTAATTTCAAAAGCTATAATCCAGGTATGACACCAATGGGTGAGGGAAAAAAATATGTGATCAACTCTACTTTCTCCAATACTTTTTCCTCTTTCCACAATGAATGTGAGGAAATATGACAAAAGTTATGTTAGGAAGGATAACAAAAGAAAGATCTCGATCCAACTATAAAAATAACAAAAATTATAAAAATTAGCTTCAAAAGAAATGTACAAGACTAGGGGCACTTGAATGGCTCAGTTGGTTAAGCGACTGCCTTTGGCTCAGGTCTTGATCCTGGAATCCTGGGATCGAGTCCCACATCAGGCTCCCTACTTGGTGGGGAGGCTGCTTCTCCTTCTGACCTCTCCCCTCTCTTGCTCTCTCTCTCTCTTTTTTTTTTTTTTTTTAAAGATTTTACTTATTTATTTGACAGATAGAAACACAGCGAGAGAGGGAACACAAGCAGGGGGAGTGAGAGAGGGAGAAGCAGGCTTCCCGCTGAGCAGAGAGCCCAATGTGGGGCTAGATCCCTGGTCTCCGGGATCATGACCTGAGCCAAAGGCAGTCGCTCAACCAACTGAGCCACCCAGGTGCCCCTCTTGCTCTCTCTCTAGTTCTCTCTCTGTCTCTCAAATAAATTTTTTTAAAAATCTTAAAAAAAAAAAAAGAAATGTACAAGACTAAAACACAGAAAATTATTATAAAAATAACTCTACTGAGGAACTGGAAAGAGGACAAGAGTAAATATAGAGCTCTGTCTTGTTTTTGATAGGAAGACTTAATATTATAAAAATGTTAATTCTCCCAAAATTAATTTATAAAGTTCATGCAATCCCAAAGATCAAATGGAAAAAAAACATGCAAGAATATTTGGGAAATTCTGTGTTGGGAGGGATGGGAAAATGTGCTCCACCACAAACTAAAATGTAGTATGGAGCTGTTGAAATGTGTCCATTGTGCTCCTGGTGCGAGAATAAAAAGTCAGATTGGGGAGCCTGGGTGACTCAGTCGTTAAGTGTCTGCCTTTGGCTCAGGTCATGATCCCAGGGTGCCTGCATTGAGCCCTGCATTGGGCTCCCTCCTCGGCGGGAAGCTTGCTTATCCCTCTCTCACTCCTCCTGCTTGTATTTCCTCTCTAGCTATGTTTCTCTCTGTCAAATAAATAAATAATCTTAAAAAAAAAAGTCAGATCAATGGAGCAGAAAGGAGATCTGAAATAGAGTCTGAGGTATGTGGGAGTTTTGCTTCCCCAAATGTATGGCAGTTATTTCCCAATTTTTTAAAAAGATCGTATTTATTTATTTATTTATTTATTTATTTATTTATTTATTTGAGAGAAAGAAAGTGCACTGCAGGAGAAGAAGAAGCAGACCCTCCACTGAGCAGAGAACCCTACATGGGGCTTGATCCTAGAATCCTGAGGTCATAACCTGAGCTGAAGGCAGGTGCTCAGCTGATTGAGCCACCCAGGCAACCCTTCCAGTTTTCTTTATTGTGGTCCTCCTACTCTTATTAGCCTCCTTCTATCCTTTCCCCTCCAAACATCTGGAGTCATTGCCTAAAAACATAATTGAGTTTATGTTTTTGGGCTCCTTCCATGTGAAGTGCTTGTCCCCTGACTCTTTGACGAGGAGAGGGGGCGGGGGGCGACTTTATCTCATTTTTGAGCTCTGGCTCAAATTCAATGGAACTTCCTTCAAGCAGTCTGTAGGAAGCTTCCCTGCATCTCTGCCGCATCATCCTTGCCCTGCACTGTATTTGTTTATTTCTCAGCACTTTGCAAGTTGTGCTCGCTTGTCCGGTATTGACACTGGGCGCTGCTCTGTATGGGGCCGTGTTGCAGGAGCCGTGCTCTGTTTATCTCTGTGCGTCCAGCAGCTAGCACAGGGCCCGGCGCCGTAGGCTTGCAATTGGTATTTGTTAAGTGACAAAAGGAATGCAGGCACAAATGAATAATAAAAGTAGATCTTCAAATCAGTGGATTATTGAAGAAATGAAGTTTGGGCCATAGGATAGCTCTTTGGAAACAAAGAATAGCATGAACTTTTTGTTTTCTTATAAACAGTTTCTTTCTTTCTTTTTTTTTTTTTAAGATGTTATGTATTTGACAGAGAGAAACACAGCCAGAGAGGGAACACAGCAGGGGGAGTGAGAGAGGGAGAAGCAGGCTTCCCGCAGAGCAGGGAGCCCGATGTGGGGCTCGATCCCTGGTCTCTGGGATCATGACCTGAGCTGAAGGCAGTCACTTAACCGACTGAGCCACCCAGGCACCCTATAAACAGTTTCTTAAAAGTAAATTTAAGGTGGACCAAATTTTTACTTTTAAATTGTAAAATCATAGCATCTTGTAAAGAAAACATCATTGAATGTTTTTATGTGTTTTGCGAGCTAATACACGAGTATGTATGATTCTTGGTGAAGACATGAACGTGAGATATCCCAGGGATGTCTAAGAAATTGCTTTTGTCTTACATTAAAATTTAAATATTATTCTCTTATGTTAAAATACATGTATTTTTTTATGTATATAAACCTATAAGCAACATCACTTTTCCTTGTCTTTCAGTATAAGTTGAACAGAGAAAACTCCAAAGACAGTGGCTTAATCAAGATAAAAACTTATTTTGCTCTTAAAGAAGTTCCTGAGCTAGGAAGTTCAAGGTTGATAGGGTGACTCTGCAGTCTCAGCTTGTACCTCTGTCTCCTGGCCAAGAGAAAGAAGGAAGGGTCCTTATATCTTATCATCAACCTAGAAGTTAGTCACACAGACATGATGTGCATCTTTTTGGTTCATATCCCTCTTACTGGAACCTGGCCATGCCTAGCTGCAGTGGAGGCTGGGAAATGTAGTTTTTAGTTGGACAGCCTTCTTCTAAGCTCAAATTCAGAAGTTTCATCACCAAAAGACAGGGAGAATGATCACTGACGGATATCTTGGGGTTCTTGCCACAAGGAGGCACTTGACCACAATACCACCAAGCTTAGTTTTCCCTTCTCACTTATGTTTTGCTGTATATTCGTTTTAAAAATTAGTTTTATCTGGATTTTCCCCTTTCTGAGACTCAAAATTCAAAGTTTACAGGGAGGGTGATGCTCTTCTTGCTTGTTTCATTTCCCCTGGACTTTGCAAAAGTTTTTCACTCCTCTTTCTTTCTTTCTTTCTTTCTTTCTTTCTTTCTTTCTTTCTTTCTCTCTTTTTAAAAGACTTTATTTATTTGAGAGAGAGAGAACACAAGGCAGAGCAGCAAGCAGAGGGGGAGGGAGAAGCAAGCTCCCCACTAAGCAGTCAGCCCCATGAAGGACTTGATTCCAGGACCCTGGGATCATGACCTGAGCCAAAGGCAGACACTTAATCAACTGAGTCACCCAGGTGTCCCTTCATCCCACCTTTTGTTAAGAAACCCATTGCCCTTGTACTATGGACGGACTCAGCAAGCTGAACCTGATGTTTCAGCCCATCTACATTCAGCTCTCTGTTTTCAAGATCCGTTTCCTTCTCCCAGAAGCATGTCCATTAACCTGATTTTGTAGGGCAGGGATCAGCAAGTGCTTCCTGTAAAGGACTGAAAAACAAATGTTTTGGGCTTTGTGGGTAAATATGGTCTCTGAGGCATAATTTTTTGTTTGTTTTGTAACTGTTTAAAATATACAGTTGTTGTTAGCTTTCAGACCGTACAGAAACAAAGTGTTGGGCTGCTTTTGGTGCACATGTCATAGTTTGCTGACCCCTCTTGCAGAGCAATGAATGACAATGTGTATCTGTACATCTCTCTTGACCAGTGAGGATGGCAGTTACAGTGTTCCTGCACCAGATGATATGTACCAAAGAACTACAAGGGACATCTTGCCCCATCTGAGCAATGACTCTAACTTGATATCGGTATGTTTGCTGCTAAGCCCTGAGTTTGATGGCCAAAAATTACAATACAGTCAGTATCATAGAGCTTTATGTGGGTTTTTAAAAGATTTTATTTATTTATTTTAGAGAGATAGAGAGCATGAGCAGGGAGAGGTGGAGAGGGAGAAGGAGAGAGAAAATCCCATGCAGACTACCTACACCATGTGGAGTCTGACACGAAGCTGGATCTCAGGAGCCTGAGATCATGACCTGAACCAAAATCAAGAGTCAGACACTTAACTGACTGAGCCGCCCAGATGCCCCATAAACTTTTGTGTTCTATTTATAGCATATCAGTAGATGAAAGTCAGTTTGTCACATATATTTCAGTGTCTTCTTAAATGTTACGAACAGGAACCTATCTATACATACCTTTGTTAGAAATATGCTGATGATATCTTAATAGCTGACAATATATAACTGAGAAATGATCTCCTAATTCCTAACTTAAAACACGTACAGACTGCATCCTCTCTGAATACACAGCAAGCCATTCATTATACGATTAATCTGCAAGGGTTTATTGAATGGCTGCAGTATCGCAGGCACCGACCGTACCAGCCCCCGGGACTGCAACAGTGAACAAATAAAAATCCCCACTCTCCAGTAGGGGGAGCTCACATTCCGGAGAAGAGGCGGGCAGTAAACACTAGCACATGAATTAAACATGTAGGATGCTGACAAGGGCTAAGGAGAAAAATAAGATATGGAGGTAAGGACTTGGATACCGTTAGAAAGAGCTCTCTTAGAGTGGTCAGGAATCTCTAACATGAGGTGAGAGTTGAACTAATTCCAGAATGCAATCAGGGAGCAAGCTATCTAAGCTCTGAGGGGCCACGTTCAAAAGCACTCGTGAGTGCTCAGGACCAGGAAGGGGTCTGCTTTCTGGAGTGGACAGAGTGAACGGGAGGGTGTCATAAAGGTCAGAGGGCTAATGAAACCAGACTGTAGTATGCATTTCATTTTGAGTGAGATGGGGAGCCTTTGGAGAGGGGAGGGGTTGAGCAATGAAGGGTTTTGATCAGACTTAGGTTTTTAAAAGGACCACTCCAATTGCTGTGTGAGGAACAGACAAAGGGCAGGTGGAGAAGCTGGGACACCGGGTGGGAGGTTATTTTAACTATGCAGGTGAGAGATGACAGTGGCTGGTGGGAGGAAATGTAACTGTTTTCATGAGGCTCAGCACACATGAAGTAGGTTTATCTTTAATTGTGTATATTTCTAATCCTAGAGGAATCCAGTATCACCTAATTGTCTATCCCAGAATAGGCATTGGTATCTGAAGTCTCTTTCAATGGAAAACAGGCTAATTAAACTAGGATTTATTATGGTTTATTTATATCTCAAAATCTAGGCAGTGCCGTATTATTAGTACTAATAAAAAGTCCTGGCTATAAATTAGGATGACTTCACGAGGCAGTGCTTCCTTTAATATTGAAAGAGTTGATGGAACGCTATTTAGAGCTGAGTTATGTAGAACACTAATCTTTCAGCAATGGCTTGATTTTCAATCCTCTATTTACATCATTCCATTGCTGTGCGGCAATAAGGAATGAACACAAATGTAACTCTATGCCGAACAATGCAAGGCCACAACTGTCTATAAACAAAGCTAAGCTGCACTGTGGATCTGCAATTAATTGTGAATGACAACTGAGTGATGACTTTCAGCATTTAAAAATCAACACATTCAAGGGCTGAGGACATCATAGGAAATTAGAGGACTGCTTCAATACCCTCCAAATTAACATATTTTTCTTATTTATTGCCAGGAAGTAATAGGTGCAGAGTAAATGGAAACTCCCCTTCTCTGCCATTTTTTGAATTTCACTACAGTGACGAGCTTGGAATTTTGTTTTTCCAGTCCAGCATTCCCCAAAGGTACTGACTAGTTGATTTTTGGGTGGTAGCTTCTCTCAAAAAACAAAAAGAGAATATCTTATCAATGCAAATGGATCCTTTTGTTAAGACTAATCTTTTCTGGCTCCTGGGTGGCTCAGTGGGTTAAGGTCTCTGCCTTCAGCTCAGGTCATGATCTCAGGGTCCTGGAATCAAGGCCTGCTTGGGGCTCTCTGCTCAGTGGGGAGCCTGCTTCCTCCCCTCTCTGCCTGCCTCTCTGCCTACTTGTGCTCTGTCAAATAAAACAAAAAAATCTTAAAAAAAAAAAAAAAGACTAGTCTTTTTTCTTTTTCTGGACAGTAGCAGCTTCTATAAAGGAAAATGTACAAATTTAAATATATTTACAGTTTAATTAATTTTTGTATATGTATGCACTCTTGTAATACTATCTGGATCTAGATATAACATATTTACAGTATCCCCAATAATCCTGCATTTCCTACCAGTCAATACTCTACCAATGGAAATCATATTCTGACCTCTAGCTCCATAGTTTTGCCTTTTTTTGAATTTTGTAAAATTAAAATTATATAATATGTATACTTTTGTTTTGGTTTCCTTTACTCAAAACTATGTATGTAAAATTCAGCCAAACTGTCACATGTAGCAGAAATCCTTTTTTTTTTTTTTTAACCAAGTGTTTTGTATTCCTTTGTGTAAATATACCACAGTTTACTTATGCATTGTGGTGTTGATGGACCTTGGTAGCCTCCAGAGTGGGACTAACATGGATAAAGCTGCTGTGAGTACTGTCACACATGTCTGATAAGGAACATACTTACTGGTATATGTGTCTCTATACTTGGGATAGAATGCTGTTTTAGAGGGTCTCTGCATTGCTGACTTGCATCAATGTTTTATATTATTGGGCAAAGAACAAATTATTGCCAGAGAGACAAGAGTATTCGATGATTATATGAAAAGAATTTGATAGAATGTTTAATTGGATTACTTGGAATTATTTGCTTGGTTATTATTTTTTTTTACAAAAATAAAAAATTAGGGAAAAAAATGAGGAACCACATTGAGATAGCACCACACAACCATTAGGATGGTCACTATCAAAAAAACCAATAAATACTGCTGCAAGCAACTTTCCATTCAACGTTATCTACAGAGAGGACAGAAGTTGGGATGTCTAATTAAAATCATAATAAGGGACACCTGGGGGTTCAGTCAGTTAAGTGACCAACTCTTGATTTCAGCTGAGGTTATGATCTCAAGGTTGTGAGCTCATGCTGGGCTCTGCACAGTGGGTCTCTTCCCCAAATTATTTAAAAAAAAACAAAAACAGTAAATAACAAGTGTTGGCAAGGATATGGAGAAATTGGAACCCTTGCACACTGTTGGGAATATAAAATGGTGCAGCTGCTATGGAAAATCATATGGAGGTTCATCAAGAAATTAAAAATAAAATTAAAATGTGATCTAGCAATTCCACTTCTGGCTATATTCCCCCAAAGAACTGAAAATCGGCTTTCAAAGAGATAGTTACACACCATGTCCACTGCAGTATCATTCACAGTAGCCCAGAGGTGATAGCAACTAAAATGTCCATCGAGAAATGCATGGATAAAAAAACATGTGGTATCTATCTATACATTGGAATATTATGCAGGCTTTACAAAAGAAAGAACTCCTACCACATGGATAGACCTTGAGGATAGAATGCTAAGTGAAACAAGCTGGTTATAAAAACACAAATAAAGTATGATTTCACTGATATGAAGTAGTTTTGTAGAGTCAAAAAATCAGAGACACAGAAGACAGAATGGTAGTTGCCAGGGGTTGGGAGGGGGGGAAGTGAGCTATTGTTAGGCAGATGTAGAGTTTCAGTGTTAGCAAGTGAAAGAGTTCTAGAGACTTACTGAATGATGTGCATATATTTCACATGACTGCAATGAGCACTTAAAAATGGTTAAAAGGTGAACAAAAAGCTAGATGGTAGAGTGACACTATAACCTGGACTGAAGAATCCTCCTCTCTGCTTTCATGCAAACCTGTCTCCAAGATATGAGATGCAGGCCAGTGTCTACTAGATTTCCGTGGTTCCTAAGCTGTTGTAGAACATCAATGTACTTGCTCACATAGGCTTCTCTGCTCCCTTGTTACTGCATGGGTAGTTTGGGGAGAAATAAGGTGCTCGATATTAAACAAAATTCGAAAAATAGGTTTTTGGAAGGTAGTGAGGACTTAGGGTTTGATTTATAGAGATTGATAATTTATGAGTACGAGATAATTTTCGAATTTTTTCTGATTAAATGAATCTAACTCTTGTACTTCTGATCTTGGCATGAAACAAAAAACTCTGAAGTTACAGCAACTCATGAATAACCTTAGTGAAGCATTCAGCCCACATGACCTAGCAGGGTGTCGGGAGACCATGATGAAGTGTGAAGGGCTCTGGGCAACAGCTGGGCTGGAGCAAAGGCCCCGCCCTCCGGAGAAGAGACACAGCTCTGCAGGGCGGCTCTCCGCCTGCACCCCCAGGGGAGAGGGCACCAGAGCTGTGGAGCAAGGCTGAGGCCTTAGCAACACATCATAACTTTCCCAAAAGGGTCATGAGTGTAGATGAGCCAGAGAGCATCATTAAGCAAGCACTTGTTGCTGAGGGCGGGCTTTCCAGTCGAGAATATTATTGGCCCTTAACTGTCCTAAAGTTTTCTGAGTTGATCCTGCTTGAAAATAGAATGGGCTATTCAGATGCTTAGAAAAAGTTGCCATTTAGTATTATGGAATTTGTGAATCTGTTTTTTGTCTCTCTTGGGGCACGAGCCTTTGGGTTTGTTTTGGTGCTTTCTTTGACAGTGGCCCACATGCTGTTTGCCCTACCCTGGCCATAGGGCCCAGGATCTAATTTCAGAGTTAAAGTTGGAACGCTATTTCCATTTTACTACTTCCTAAATAGACCCAGATAATAACATCATAATGGCTAAAATAAGCTGCGTTATTTTTCTCATCAGTGCTGTAATTTTCCATAAAGCAGATCATCTACATTGTAAAATTGTAATACTATACATTTTCAGTGGGATGAAATAAAGTTATTTTTATTCAGAATTTTAAAAATAGCATAAGCATTTTGCATTTTCCCTGAATTTTTTTTTTTTCTTTCCTTTTCCTTCTTTTCTTCTTCTCTGGCTTTGTCTCTCTTTCTGTGTCTCCCTTCTCCCCCCAACTTACATACCAATTGAGTCAGTTTGAAACACAATGTGAGCCCCAGACTCAGACAATCCCAATGGGTTCTCCCTAATTATATAATCTTACCCCTCAAGCCATCTGTTTCTCCTCTTATAAGATAAAGATGATTATAGTATATTCTTTAGAGTCACTCTCATGACCTTGATGATCATATAGACATTTTGTGTCTGGCTTATAGCAAGCAGTGGATAAATGTTAGCTACTAAATATTATCAACATGCTGGGACCACATAGTATATGCAACATCAAGAACATTGGTCTGGAGTAAGAAAACAAAAAGGGAAAGCTCATAAGTTAACATCAAAGCTAAATGAAAAGGCTAAAATGATGGCAAACCTGTTGAGACAGATCTTGAAACTGCAAATTAGGTACACAGGGAACAAGTAAGAAGTAGGAAAAATACATGCTTTCAGTCGATGAAATAACAACAATAAGATTGTTGCATTAAATGAACAAAAATTAGTTCAGGCCCTAAGCTAAGCAAGAAAATTTCCAAATCATGATCAGCATTTCTATTGAGAAGACTGGTTTAGGGGATGATATTTTTTTGAAACATATGGGAGATTTAAAAAAGTAAGCTTACAAATCTTCTGGTCCAACTCTATCTTTTCCCAGGTCAAGAGATTAGGGTTCCAAGAGATTAAGCACCTTGCCTAAGGTTACACGTCTCCTGATAGCAGAACTAGACCAGAACATGGATCCCCTGATTGGACCCCAGGGGGATATCCTACTAGGGCACACAGGTTTCAAATTGTGACAAGATCAAAAAACCCAGAGAACTTTCATGCTGGAATGAGAACAACATTGCCTTCACATCAGGGATCATTTTTTACCCATGGAATTCAAAGCATTCTGAAGAGATATCATTACACCCATTCTCCATAGACTAGAACCAGAGATAAACTCTTTGGTTGCCTGGCTTTGCAACCGAGCCTCAGGCACCATAAACAGACCCATCATGCCCATGCAAGCTGCTATGTTAACCAGCGGTCAGTTCCTGCCCTGATTCTGGGCCATCTTACAGCCTGCAGTCCTTCACCATTGTCTCCTTTCTACCAAAGATAAGATTCCCAGGGCGTCTGGATGGCTCAGTTGGCTAAGTGACTGCCTTCAGCTCAGGTCATGATCCTGGAGACCCAGGATCGAGCCCTGCATCGGGCTCCCTGCTCGGCGGGAGGCCTGCTTCTCCCTCTCTCACTCCCCTTGCTTGTGTTCCCTCTCTGGCTGTATTTCTCTCTGTCGAATGGATAAATAAAATCTTAAAAAAAAAAAAAAAAAGATAAGACTCCCAAAGGAGTATTTTCTGTTGTTCATAAATAGATCTCCAGGGGCGCCTGGGTGGCTCAGTTGGTTAAGCGACTGCCTTCGGCTCAGGTCATGGTCCCGGAGACCCGGGATCGAGTCCCACATCGGGCTCCCTGCTCGGCAGGAAGTCTGCTTCTCCCTCTCTCACTCCCCGTGCTTGTGTTCCCTCTCTGGCTGTGTTTCTCTCTGTCAAATAAATAAAATCTTTAAAAATAAATAAATAAATAGATCTCCAACTTCTTAAACAGTGCCCAGCGTGTATTTGGCTATCAATGAGAGTCATGACATTTCTCGAATGAACAACAACAACAAAATGATAGTCTGGGTTTCTCTGTCTAGCCACTTGAATTGGCAGGTGAATTTTGGGCCGTACTTGTAGGCTCTGATTTGGAGACCTGTACTACATATTGTCCAATTCCATGTTCTGCAGCTTTGGGTCAAAATTACCTGCCCTTGGATCATACCCTGGATTCCAGGATACAACATACTGAGCACATTCCATGTTCCACTCATGGCTGACAGGAGAGAAGACAAGACACGTATACTCTAGAAGAATGGACTTCTATATGTCAGAGCTGTAAAAGGGAATCCTCCAATCCTTGTGCATGGTGAGAACTTTGTTGATGTTTCCTTAGTGAGGTCTGTGACATCTGCCCTCCGGGAGAAGGAAGAAAACCCCACGCCCACAGACACAAACTCAGTGAATCCAAACAAGGATTCCCCCCAGTGGAATTAGACAACCACCATTATCAAGGTTAACTCTGCCTTCAGACTGGGTGTACGAGGTTTCCCTTAGCCTAAAGTTGCCCTTGCTTTTCATCTGAAGCAAACCTCACCAGCATAGCCACTGATGTCAGAGTTGGACAGCAAAACAGCTTAAGCTTTTTCTTTGTTTCTTTAGGCAAAACAGCTTCAGTCTCCCGGGTCAAACAGTCCCTCCATCAATGACCTCCAGGGTAAACAGAAAACCCTCCATACACTGTCTTATTGCAGAACTGCTATAACTCCCGAGTGCCTATATTGTCCTCTGAATTCCCCAACAGGGCCTGAGGGTTCACACTAACCTAACTGACACGGCCACCTTACTAGATGGCATATTTGCCCTCCATGGCCGCTGAGACCCATTCCTTTGGGGGATTTCATGTCAAGTCAACAGTGGGCTGAGTATGACCTTCCCATGGCATAAGCAACAAGACGATAATCAGATGATATGGTGCCTTGGGTGTTAGCAAACACACTGCTCATCATAGAAGCTTCTCAGAGCAGATACTGTATTTTCATTTCTCATCCAGCAAAAGCAACCTCCTCAATGGTGAAATGGGCCAATCATGATTAAGAATTGACCATCTGCAGGCTGAGATGAACCACACGGCAATACTGCTCCTGGAGAAAAGGATAGACAAGCCAGCTGTTGGATCTTCAACCCTGGATTCAACACTTCCAGGCCTTGGGGATGTTTTCAACGTCCTCTGCTTTAGCCTTGCTTGCTCCTGTTTTTATACTGTCATGTGACCAACAATAAGATATGAGGTTTAGAAGGAAAGATGTTGATAAGTGGTTGAAATGAGAAAAAAAACAAAACAAAAAATAGCATCTGCAGCACAAGGTACTCCATGCACATACCTGACCAGGTCTTCCAACCATCAGATTCTTGCTACACAGGCCACTGGCAACACTTAATTGGCAGACCCATCAAAATACCTTGTCAAATCCCTGAAAAAATTGACCTGCATTTCTGACCCCAAGACAAGATAATTATAAGGTTGAGAGAAGCCTTCTCCTAGAGCAATCCTGGACACCTTTTCAGCTCTAAAGACAGTTGGAATGAGTGTGAGCAGCACCGAGTTACTATATAATACCTACTGTTGAAGAAAACCATTTCATGGGTTTAGAGCATTGGGGTAATATTTGTCTCCTAGATAAATGTCCTTTCAAAAGAGGAAGTCTTTCCCAAAAGGAAGTAAACAAACAAACAAACAAAAAAGGAAGTAGAGGTGGCTTTTCTGGCTTTGGTGGGGTCTCATCTCATTCTGTATCTGTT
The DNA here is from genome assembly GCA_004023965.1 of Spilogale gracilis. Lineage (NCBI taxonomy): Eukaryota > Metazoa > Chordata > Mammalia > Carnivora > Mephitidae > Spilogale > Spilogale gracilis. Next base: position 9,950 of record PITA01022883.1, on the reverse strand, counting down.
TCCCTGGTGAACCATTCTGCCATATACTTGTTCCTACACTTGTTGGGAAGCCAAAGTGAGTGGGTCATGGATGGGTCTTTAAACAGAAGACCCATGTGACTCTCCCTTCTTCTGCCTGACCCACTAGACTAACACGGCAAAAATTCAAATTATTCTACTGGTCATCAGGTTGTAGGCTTAAGACAGGAAGTCTCAAGAATTGTTTTTGCGAATAGCTGATTATCAGAGGAAATGTCAGCTGAGTCAGGAGCATTATTCTTCAGATGGACCTGGGTGTTGAGGGATTTAATTGGGGTGAATAGTTGAACAAGACAAAGATGGTTTTTCCTTGGGGATGCATGTACTCTATAAAAGGGCCAAAATAGAAATGCTTACACAATGACTTTCTTCCTAAAAATTCAGAGCACTTCAGAAATGCCCATTAATTATATTCTCAGCTCAACTCTGAAGGTTAGTAAACTTATAATGCAAATAGGTTTTCTGGGAAGTTACATATATGCCCATAACTCCTTGTATGGCAATGTCGAGTTTTTAGAAATTTATTCTTTCTGATAATTCATTGTTACCATCAGCAGATACCCCAAGGGCTGTAGACAGAAACCTTGTGCTGGGAGAGGAGAGTTTAGAGATGTTTGGAAGGCTTCAGGAATAGTCCACCAAGTCTTCCTACAACTTCTATTTTTCAATTTCAATGTTTAAGCACTGGGTATTTTCATTTGTTTGGTCTTGTATGGAGAAATTTGATGTTAAAATCTGTTATTATAGTGGGTTTGCTTCTTTCCACCCTTTCTGCTTTAGGAATGTAGGTGCTGTATTTTTCAGTGTGTAGATGTTTATGATAGTCACATCTTGGAGACTTTAACATTGTAAAGCAACACTATCCAAAGCACATTCTATGACATCCAACCACTTTCTGTGGTATCCAATAGAACTTTTGTGATGATGGGTATGGTTTCTGCACTATTTAAATTAATTAATTAAATAAAATAAAAAACTCATGTCTTCCCACACTTCAAATGCTCAGTAACTGTTGCTGCTAGCCTGTGCAGAATTGGACAGCATGGTTATATAGTATCCTCTTTGTCTTGTTTGATACATTTTATTTTTAAAGATTTTATTTATTTATTTGACAGAGAGAAACATAGCTAGAGAGGGAACACAAGCAGAGGGACTGAGAGAGGGAGAAGCAGGCTTCCCGCTGAGCAGAAGGCCCAATGTGGGGCTCGATCCTGGGTCTCCAGGATCATGACCTGAGCTGAAGGCAGTTGCTTAACCAACTGAGCCACCCAGGCGCCCCTTGTTTGATACATTTTTGCTTGAATTCCATCTTGCCTGTTCTGTGAGCCTCCACCCCGGCTCACTTTTTGTTTGCTTTTCACTGGCACACTTTGACTAACATTTTATTTTTAACCTTTCTGGATCACTTTGTTCTAGGCAAGTGTCTTGTACATAGCAGGGAGTGGAATTCTGTTTTTATCTTAGGTTGAGCCCATTTGCATTTATTGATATAACTTCTAAGTTTGATCTTCTTTCCTTTTTTAAAACATATTAGAAATACTAGTGATACCATTTCTTTTTAGTTAATGTGTACTGGCTTCATGCTCTGAGCTAACTAAAATTAGCTTGCATCCTCTTTCTTCTCTCATCTCTCATCTGCTTTCCAATTTTAGTCAATAATATCTTTCTTAGTGTTTACCTTTGTAGTCTTTGGCTTCTAAGTTCAGTTTGTCAGCATTAAATGATTTCCTCTAACTGCTCAAGACTCAGTGAACATTCTACTTACCATATTCCCTGCCCTCTTTTTCCCTCCAACATTTCATTATGAAAATTTCCAAACTGACAGTGAAGTTGGGAGAATTTTTACAGTGATCACCGATATACCCACTGAGCAGATGCTATCATTAACATTTTACTATATTTGCTTTATCAGAATGTGTCCATCCATCCATCCTTCTGTCCATCTGCCAATCCATCTTTTTCTTTTATGCACTTCAAAGTAAATTAGTACATTGATCCTTAAATACTTCAGCCTATGTATCATTAACTAGAGTTTAAATATTTATTTAAGGTATTTTCCTTTTGGTGCAAAATGTACATGTTGTAAAGCACCTACATCTTATGTATATCTTTGCTAGTTTTAAAAATTGCATACTTCTGTGTAACCTGACCTCCTAACAAGATACAAAACATTGCCATTGCCCCCAGAACATTCCCTAGGGCTCCTTTCAAGTTAATCCCCATTCATCAATTCTGATTATTTTTTTCACCATAAATTAGTTTTACTTGTTTTAGAACTTCACAGAAATAGAATCAGACAGTATGTACTCTTTTGGGTAAGACCTCTTTCACTCAACATAATGCCTTCAAGATTTGCTCAGGTGATTGTGTCCATTTGTTGCTTGGTAATATTTTATTGTAAGAACTTATGGTGATTTGTGTATTATCTTATTACTTCCATTTTGGGGCTATTACAAGTAAAGCTTCTATGCAGATTTTTTTAAATGATTTTATTTATTTGAGAAACAGAGAGAGAGCATGAGAAGGTGTGGGGCAGAGAAAGAGAGAGGAACAGGAGAAACACACTCCCCACTGAGCAGGGAGCCCAGTGCAGGACTCGATTCCAGGACCCTGGGATCAAGACCTGAGCAACCGCTTACCCAACTGAACCGCTCAAGGGCCCCAAGCTTCTCTGAACATTTTTGTACGAGTGTTTTTGTCAGCTTTTTAAATTGCTCTTTGGCTGATACCTACAAAGCTAATTACTAGGTCATATGGTATGACATAGGTGTATGATACATTATGAGAAACTTGGGAATATTTCCCAACCGGTTTATATCCACAGCAAGAATGTTATTGTCCTCCCATATTTACCAGTATTTGCTGTTGTTAATCTTTTTTTTTTTAAGATTTTATTTATTTATTTGACAGAGAGAAACACAACTAGAGAGGGAACACAAGCAGGGGGAGTGAGAGAGGGAGAAGCAGGCTTCCTGCTGAGCAGGGAGCCCGATGTGGGACTCGATCCCGGGTCTCCAGGATCATGACCTGAGCCGAAGGCAGTCGCTTAACCAACTGAGCCACCCAGGCACCCCTCTGTTGTTAATCTTTTTAAACTTTAGCCATTATGGTAAATTTATACTGATATCTTATTGTGGTTTTAATTTTCATTTCCTGGATGACTAATAACATCGAGGTCTTCATTTGCTTACAGGCTGTTTGTATGCTTTGTTTTATGAGCATGTATGAAACTATTTGCCCATCTTACAATTGGGTTGTTTGCCTTTTTGTTATTGAAGTGTAGGTTTATTCTTTCTAACACACAGGATACCAGTTATTTGTCAGATATGTATTCTGTGACTATTTTCTTCTGTCTGTGGCTTGCTCATTCATTTTCATAACAATGTATATCTTTTAAAGATTTTATTTATTTGACAGAGAGAAACACAGCCAGAGAGGGAACACAAGCAGAGGGAATGAGAGAGGGAGAAGCAGGCTTCCCGCTGAGCAGGGAGCCCGATGTGGGACTCGGATCCCGGGTCTCCAGGGTCATGACCTGAGCCGAAGGCAGTTGCTTAACCAACTGAGCCACCCAGGCGCCACCAACAATATTTTTGATAAGGACTTGTTTTTTAGTTTGATGGCATTTAATTTTTTATTTCAGCAATTGTCTAGTTACTGCTCTCAGTGGCCTATAGAAGAAGCTTTTGTTTACTCCAAGTTACTGAGATATTTTCTTATGCCGTCTTCTAAATGTCCTATTGTTTTAGCTTTTACACCTTGGTCTCTGATATATTTTCTCTCCTCTTTCCTCCCATATTTTGTTAAATGTGCTAGTGCTATAATATCAGAATGCATAATATTTACATATCATATACCCTTATTTTCAAATTTATTTTAGTCCTATTTCTAATGATTTTATGTCCCATGCCCCACCTGTCTCTTTGCCAGTATTTCTCCAGTCACCTTGTGGTTGGGTGACATTTGTCTCTAGTAAGTTCCTAAAGAAGGTGCATGGGTACCATAGTCTCTGATTCTTAGCCTCCATACTCGGGAGAGTTGGGATTGATAAAACATCTCTAGTTCATAATTTCTTGCTTTGATTCTTATTTTAAGTGTGAATGATTTTCCATTGTTTATTATTTTTATGAAGGGACTTCAAGTATATAGGTACTGGATGAGAAATCCATTTATCTTAGACTATTTTTTGAAGATCTGCACATAGACATTTCACCTCCGCACATAGCCATTTCATCTCAACCTTGGATTCTGCCTTATGCATGTCTTTGGTACTGATGGTCCGTATGGATTTCTCCTTTGTAACACTGGGTTTCTGTGAGTTTTGAATTTGTGTGTACCTGTGAAAGTATACAGTAAATGTAAAGTATTAAGCAAATATATGCAACAATAATAATACCACTCTTCATTATTTTTATCATGAGAGGTTTATAGCTAAGAAAGTAGAGTTTTCCCTTAAACAAGACTAGAATTCTAAGCCTAGAAATACTAAAAATAATTTATGAGGTTGATAACCCAAAGCCCAAATAATTTAGTTTCTTATATAAACTTGGGACTCAGATGTCAATTAAATCCCAATTACTGACTCTTAGGGAAACTTTGAGTCATTACAAGCTGGGTCACAAAACTGAATTCATGAAGTATGCATTTTTCCCAATTAAATCTTTCCATGTTTGATCCTTCCTTACTTAGCAAGTACATATAGGAGTATATGAGGAATGAGGAATTCATTATCTCAAATACAAGAAAGATTTTTAAAAAATCTCTCAGGAATAGGCAGGAATAGGCAAGCACCAGATACTAGCATCTGATCTAAATGTGTCCATGTGAAATAATCCATGGAATTCAATATCCTTCTCTATGTATTATGAATATCACAATATGGTTTTCAAACACACATCATTCAATTTAATAAAATTATGTAATGTGACAAAAGAAAGTGAAAAACAAATGGGTAATTTATAATATAATGGAATTATTATTTATGTGTATAAAAAAGATTAAATTCCTATAGCTCCATGTTGGCAATGGATGAACACAGACTAATAAGGGATTTTTGCACCTTCACACAAGGACAAAACTTTTTATGAAAACAGTAAATCTCTGTTCATTATGGTAAAAAATAATTAAATCAAATCTTTACCTTCCATGGAAATTTTAACTTCAAAATGGAAGTGTTTTTTGTTTGTAAAAGTTATACAAGCTTCTAAAATGTAAAAAATACAATTGCATATAAAATAGAAAGTGAAAGCATTCTATCACTTCCATGACTGCTGCTATTATTGATCTCATGCCACAGAAAAATCACTAATATTGGTAACTTAGCATTTCAGGCATGATATATAAATATATATTATATATTATAAGCTTACAAATTATATAATTTATAAATATACTCTTTTGCCTGCATGGAATCTGTAAATTTTATCTTTTCTCATCCAACACTATATCTTGGACATGTTTTATGTTAGTTCATATACATCTACCTTCTCCTTTCAAATAGATTTATCATATTATATTATATGAAGGTGTCTTAGTTGAGTTAAAGAATCTCTTGCTGATGGATGAATAGTCAAGTTGTCCCCAGCTTTTCAATTCTATACCCTGCATTGTGGTAAACATTCTTTTTTTTTTTTTTTAAGGATTTTATTTATTTGACAGAGAGAAACACAGTTAGATAGGGAACACAAGCAGGGGGAATGAGAGAGGGAGAAGCAGGCCTCCCACTGAGCAGGGAGCCCAATGTGGGGCTTGATCCCAGATCTCCGGGATCATGACCTGAGCCGAAGGCAGTCGCCCAACCAACTGAGCCACCCAGGCACCCCTGTGGTAAGCATTCTTATACATATGTTTATCTACTAAGGGGATTTATTATATTTCTTAGAGCTGTAATTTTTTTTTAAAGATTTTATTTATTTGACAGAGAGAAACACAGCCAGAAAGGGAACACAAGCAGGGGGAGTGAGTAAGGGAGAAACAGGCTTCCCACCGAGCAGGGAGCCCGATGCGGGGCTTGATCCCAGATCTCCGGGATCATGACCTGAGCCGTAGGCAGTTGCTTAATGACTGAGCCACCCAGGCACCCCATTAGAGCTATAATTTTGAGATGAAAAAGAATGGCCATTTTCAATATTCCTCAAATATTGATTCAAGTATTGATGCTAGATTATACTCTTGGGTTTTTATAGACCTCAGGACTTTGCTTGGCTTGGAAGATGACCAATAATAGAATAATAGAAATTTAAGCTATTGAAGTCACATTAAAATTAATATCTATTTTTTTGTATGAAAAAGATAAGAGGATTGATGAGATGATTCAAGGTATTGGTCAATGATTGTACTGCATGCAGGGGTAAGGCTATGGAAGGGATATGCTTACCCTTTTAGAGGGCTATTGTGATGATTTAAGGATATAATGGTTGTAAAACTCCACTACTACCTACATGAAGTAGGTGTTCCGTAAAAGTATACTGATAGTCCTATAAAAAGAACTGATTCTCATGACAGAGCCCTCTTTAGCTTTCATGACTACATGTTAAATAACTCCTGTTGGCTTCCATTTTCAAGTATGAGACATTGGTAAATAGTTAGTACAAGTTAGTATGATCAGGAAAAAGTTGTGGAGCCTTTAAAAATGAGTGATTGAATTTTATGCTGTTAGATATGGGATGTTAGGGTTTAGTAGTCAAGGCCAAAACTTAGGGCCAGGAATATCTGCCATATGCCAAGGTTCAGTGCCTGCAGGGTGAGAGGTACCAACATGAGCTCAAATGTCAGGAAGTGAAGCAGGCCAAGAGTCAACAAGCAAGATGATTCACAGGTAATAGGACACCCAGATGTCGGGAGTCATAAGAAGCCAGGAGCCTGGTGCTACAACCACAGAAAGACTCACGCTCATAGCGGACTCAGGTCAATGCACAATCTGAAGTTTTAAAGTTCAAGGTAGGGAGTCAGGGGCCCAAGGGGCCCAAAGCATAACTCTGTGCCAAGGAGACTTGGCTGAGAGCTGTTATCTAGGTTCTTCCAGACTTGTGTGGGTCAGAGGGAAACCACAGATGTCCTGGTCTAGGTCCTCCAAGACAAGTAGGTGAAAGTTAGATCACATATAGGAAGAAAGAAGAAAGAAATTTTGTGTGATAGTTGCAACACACTGTGATAAAACCCTTCCTAGCAAAGCATTAGAAAAGCTATACATGCTTGTGTTAGCAAGCCATGATCTCCTATCATCTCTGAAACGGAATGCTACTGTGTTCTTTCCTTTGTGTTTCTCAAACAATTAAATACCTAAAATTCTTATATCTCTGCTAAAATTGAAGCTACTGTGGTACTAAACCCTCATTGTAGGTTCTGTCCTTGCGTTTCACTCACCTGTTTCTTTCTGGAAGAGGTTGAGGGTAATGTTGGAGGGAGGTGTTGCTTCGTGCTGCTAAGAGGTAGATGGAGACAGGCACAAGGCAGCAATTGTGGAAGCCTGACTTTCAGACTCAAACCACAAGATATCTGGGGATGTGTAAATAACTGCTGTAGGCCCGTTTTCTAGAAAATAATACCTGAGGCTAAACCTTAAAACTCTTTCTTGGGAAGTGCAATCCCATGAAGCAAAGGGGAGGCAAAGGAGGAAGCAGAGTAAATAGGAAGGAACATGTTATAAAGCTGGTCATGGCTTCATGATAAGTGCCATCAATTTCTTGTTCTTGCAGGATGTCTGCAGAGAGATGGTATGAAGCTATTACATCTGGTGCTGTGGGTGGAAGGGGGGTAGAATTATCCTCTGGCTTCCATTTCATGGATCAAAGTTTGCTCTACAGGGTGTTACCCCCTCCCCCCACTTCCAGGTTGTCCCTCCTGGTCCCTCTATCAGTTTCTGGAGAGGGTAGCTCCAAGAGAGTGACTGTGGCATCTTTCCTCAGGGCAAGCCACAGTGTAGGTGTGGGTCACTGGCATTTCCCCCACTGCTACCTGGAGCAGGCAACCTCACAGGTTCCACTGGGCGGGTGCTCAGTGGGTTCTGAAGCATCATTTAACTCGAAGCCCACGATAGAGGGAAGTCCAGGGAAGGCACTGGCTGGTCATGCCCCCAAGTGGTGCCCCGGCCACGGAACAGTGCAAGCCACTGATCAGAATGCAAAACAGGTGTCCAGTCCTGGGATGACTCACTGACTGAGCCCAGTACTATGACACTTAATATGTTTCTGATCACACAGTAACTAACATCATGGAGCACTTATGGCCCAAAGCACTTAATATATAGTCAAGTGTATGAATCTCATTTAATAGGAATTGTTTTATGTCCTATTTTCTGCATTTAATTTTCTATGGTGAAGATTTCCTCATCTCATTTGATATTCTTCGAAAGCATTTTTCACTGGCAACAGTATATTCTATAATATGGATATATAGCTGTTTATTTCAGTTTTCTGTACCATTGAACATATTGGTTGTTTGTAATTCCCTATTTTCATAAGTCATTCAATGTGTGCAAGCCAGATTTGTCTAGCCTATGTTGTTAAAACAAACAACTCTTAAATCTCAGTGGCTTAAAATAACAGATTTATTTTTCACTCCTGTATGGGGTTAGCAAGGAATCTCTGCAGATTACAGTCACGTAGACACCAAGGCTAACAGAGAAGCATCGTCTCAAATGTCGTTGGTCACTGTGCCAGAATGAAAAGATAACTCTGGAGAGATTCATGTTGGCAATTAAATGTATCCTGAAAGTGACACATGCCACTTCTGAACTCATAGGTCAAGTCTATTTGCAAGGTCCCTCCCGATCACCAAAGAGCCAGAGGGGAAAAGAACAAGACATGGCAAGTATTACTCAGTGCGACATCATTACAAATGTTCTTGTCCCTAAATATTTTTGTGTTTTGCTACTTATTGTTGCTATTTATTGTGTTTTGTTATTATTATAAGAGACAGTATAAACATTTTTATGTTATTGATACATGGCCCTGGAGTTTTGTTTTATACTTACCTCTGTACAGGGCATAGGGGCCTGTAAACTACATTTCCTAGATCCCTTTGCCTGCTGGGTAGAGGCCATTTTTGTTGTTGTTGCGTGTGGCTCCATCAGCAGTCATGAGAGCCAACAAGAAGTGATTATAGTCTCCAGCAGCAAGCCCAGAAACAACAAGATACTAGCTTTCTGCTCCGGGTTGGTGGTAGAGCTTGTGGACTCTGGGTAATGCTCACCTTCTCCCTTTTGCTTCTCCAGGCCATGAGAGAGTTAGCTTCCTGCAATTAAGTATTACCTCTAGGTACCATCATCTTCCCCCTTTGGTTCTTTCACCTCGGCTAACAATGTTCTAACCAACCACTATATTAGATCTCCTCTGCCTGAGATGCCTGATTGGACCCCTGCTGATATACCATATGTGTCAACTTGCCCCCAGACATTGTATGCCAATTTATACCCAGTCCCTCAGTATCTGAAAATACCTATTCCCTTTAACCTTCATGCTGCTAAGAGGTAGATGGAGACAGGCACAAGGCAGCAACTGTAGAAGCCTGACTTTCAGATTCAAACCACAAGATATCTGGGGATGCGTGAATAACTGCTGTAGGCCCGTTTTCTAGAAAATAATACCTGAGGCTAAACCTTAAAACTCTTTTTTTTTTTTTTTTAAAGATTTTATTTATTTGACAGAGAGAAACACAGCGAGAGAGGGAACACAAGCAGGGGGAGTGAGAGAGGGAGAAGCAGGCTTCCCGCTGAGCAGGAAGCCCCATGTGGGACTCCATCCCGGGTCTCCAGCATCATGACCTGAGCTGAAAGCAGTCGCTTAACCAACTGAGCCACCCAGGCGTCCCTAAACCTTAAAACTCTTTATTGGAAAGTGCAATCCCATGAAGCAAGAGGGAGGCAAAGGAGGAAGCAAGAACCTAACCTAAAAAAAATGTGTTACCTTTTCATTTAAAAATTACCTTCTGGG